>JAHBBA010000347.1:0-13982 GCA_018806925.1 Skeletonema costatum | reverse complement strand
AAAACGAAAAAATATAAGGCTAACTACAGCGCTTGGAGTTTGAGTGCTTGAGCTTTGAGCTTCGAGCTTTCGATTTGAGGCAATTTTTGACAGGTGGAACTAGTTTCGGGGATGCCCTCTTTATGATTACGAGGACATTTCTAGTGAATTTGGCTCATATTGGGCGCAGTGCATCAAGAGGCAAAACGGTGCCCCCTTTTCCAGCCGGCAACATCCATTTTCCTTTCACTTTCCTTTTATTGCGTGCCTTTCATCCCCCATCTGTGCCTTCAATAAATAATACTCTCCCTCAACAATACAATATAAATACCAACCAACACCATCACCATGATAAAAGACATGATCGACAAACAAATCCTCGAGCTCAAAAAGCTCTGGGCCAACAAACGCCAACTGACCTTCCAACTCCTCAACCTCGCCATGATCGTCTTCTCCGCCCTCATGATCTGGAAAGGCCTCATGTTCATGACCAAATCCGAATCACCCGTAGTAGTCGTCCTCAGTGGATCAATGGAACCGGCATTCCAAAGGGGGGATATTTTATTCTTGAATAATTCGGTGGAGAAGGTTTTTGTGGGGGATGTGGTGGTGTTTAAGATTAAGGATCGGGATATTCCAATTGTGCATCGGATTTTGAAGGTGCATGAGAAGGATGATGGGAGGGTGGAGTTGTTGACTAAGGGGGATAATAACCGTGTGGATGATCGGTGAGTATCGTGTGCTTTGTATGGTTGGTTTTGTACTTTGCACATCAGATGTGGAATAATGAATGTGCATTCTAATAATAATATTATATTCGTTCCACGTCCATCTCGCAGAGGACTTTATGCACCCGGCCAATTATGGTTGGAAAGGGAGGATATTTTAGGAAAGGCAGTGGGAACTTTGAGATATGTGGGTATGGTTACCATTGCACTGAATGATTATCCAGTGTTAAAATATGTGCTGGTGGGGATGATGGGTCTCTTTGTGCTGACGTCCAAGGAGGGTTAGATTTAAGAGCCTCATAAAAGAAAATGAATTGAAATGCAATTGGAATAATTATCTTCTATATTTTACAGTTGGTTATGATTTAATATTGCTAACTAATTCTTTGAATGAAGTCTTCATCCCCCCCACTACTTTGGGCTTTAACTTAGACCCATCAACTTCCACCATTCTTATTCTCTACCCCCACTCGAAGCATACGCTAATTAGATACGTCTACATGCCCCCTCTACTCCCCAGAAATCTGATCCACATCAATCGAACTCGATTAATTCTTACTATTGGGATCATAGGCTTTCGCCTCCTCCACCAACAAATCAAACAATTCCTTATCCACCTTCTTATCCTTCACCAGCACACAACTCGTAGGACGCTTCGTACACGCCGCCGCACCCAAATCACGTTTGCTGGGCACAAACAAATATGGAACATTATGCTCCTCTAACAATATGGGAAGGTGACTCATAACATCAATAGCGGAAGACAATCACCTGCCAAAATTGCAATGCCCTTGTCACCCTTACGTAACCCCTTGACAAGTTCTTTCACACCCCTTCGGAGTGATTTCGACTGAGTCGCCTTACGGACTAGTTTTATTGCGCCTTTTTAGTCGATTTCTTGGATGCGAGGGGTGAGGCGAGGATGTTGATGGCTTCACACCGCCTCTTCGTAAGATGGGGCATCGGCGGATGTTTCTTCTTTGTCGTCGCCGCCGATGGACTTTTTTGCGCTCCTTTTTTGAAAGCTTTTGTTTCTTGGCCTTGGGTTCTTCGGTGTCGGACATTTTATGTGGTGTATGTAGGTGGGTGTTTTCTTGGTTGATGGAGGCTTGGCTTTAGTGTAGCGGCAGATGTTTTGTCATGGTGATGGTGATTGGGATTCGATTGGTGGTGGCGGTGATTGTGGCGGGAGAGAAAGAAGATACGATGACGTCATAGCGTCTTTGTCTCTGGTAGTAGATCTATGTCTACGTCATCACTACCATAGTAGTCCCTGATGAATCGGTTCCTTGAATAGTAGAGCTGGAGGTTAACAACCCAAGAGTAAGAATCACAAGCAAGGTCAAAAGTACCTCCTTCCGATTCTGAGATTGATGTTGCACTAGCTTCGATTGCGCAGTGAATTGAGAGCAAGATCGATTGGTACGCTTCACCAAGATTCCATCTGAGATCTCTACTCTATCTTGCTCTTGCGTTGACAGCAATCATCTTCAAGTTGCCTGCACTTCTTAGAATATAGTTAGGATATGAAGTATTATAAATATGAGTGTGTCGCATATGCCTTGTCATGGCTCTGAGATGTTGAAGGCATCATGAGAATGTTTTGTTGACATCTCTGGTCAGCGGATCTGGGTGTCATTCGTTCTATTGGAAGCACTAGGTGTTGGTAGTTATGCTTGCACTCTTACCTTCTTACTCGCTCTTCTAGGTACTTGCCAGAAAGACAATCTGCTTATGGCTCTGGCAACTGGTAAATTGTCAGACTAAGCCAGTAACTCTCAACCTCATTTGATATTGCTCTGGCTGAACTTGTTGGACTTCATCTCTCGACCTCCTTTTGATACTGCCCAGCAGCCTCTTGTCGCCATGATCTGAAAAACGGCATCAAAATATATACTCTAACCCTCACAGAGCACAACATCTGAATTGGCAGAAGAGAATGAGAACAAGAGAGAGGGCATTGAAGTAGCAGCCCCTCCGCCAGAGTGTTAGAAGTCATAGCGATTTTGCGAATCAGATCGAGACTGAGTATTAGTTGATGAGAGTGGAGAAGAGTCTATGAGTACGAAGCCATACTGTTGCGTAATTTTGTTTGAATCTCTGGCAAGCCTGGCTGGAATGAAACAAACTTGTAAGATAGAAACAGAAATACAGTGCTCTCCGTTATAGGTAGAGTGACTTTGTGCCTTGGGCTACATAGACAATTGCATCGGTTGCTAGAAGGCTGGCTTCACATTGCTGTTGCTGTCACCGCCGTCGATGCTGCTCTCTCTAGATTCATGCAACAGCCTCTACTCGTACCATAAAGGCCGTGCAGGCGCCAAAAATCCAAAACTCCCGGCCTGGGGCCATTTTTGCCACCGATCACAAAAAAGACCCACCCATGGTGCTTTCAGCCTATGCAGGGAGCAATAACGGCGACAAACAATCATATAACAAACCCACAACATAGACAACTAGACCCATTTTTTACGCTGAATCGAATGGCGCAGTCGGCGGTCTACTATCTTCAGCGCCTATGAGGGAGGTACACAGGAGAGGCAAGCTCTGGAGATGGCGCCATAAATCTACGATGGCGCCATAAAATGACCAATGCGTTTTGTGTTTTGTGGTCAACGGGCCACCCCTACCACCGGGGACTGGACAGCATGGGAGAAGAGAGAAGCTAGAAGTTAGGGGTGGGACTGGGACAGGCACGGAGAAGAGAGAAGCTAGAAGTGCTGTTAGCCCCCGCCACACAGATGACCAAAAATGGCGTCCCGTCGATTATTCCGCGAACGGCAATTTAACTAGGGCGCTTCTCTAGCTAAAATTCGTCGAGTAGACTTGGACACCATGCACATCGATTCGTTGAAAATCCTCCGGGAATAAGGGGCAGGATGCATAGTATGGGACAGCGGCGGCTTGCTTTGGGTCATAACGGTCACATATGTCGCGTATCTTGGGTGCCAAAATAGCCATTTCGGCCGATTTTGGCCGAAATGGCGATGTGATACACATGCTGTACCTGACTGTTATGACCCAAAGCAAGCCGCCGCTGTCCCATACTAAGCATCCTGTCCCTTATTCCCGGACGATTTTCAACGAATCGATGTGCATGGTGTCCAAGTCTACTCGACGAATTTTAACTAGAGAAGCGCCCTAGTTAAATTGCCGTTCGCGGAAAAATCGACGGGCTTTTTTTTGGTCATCTGTGTGGCGGGGGCAAGGCAGTGCGACACACTCTCAAATCTCTCTCGTCGCCCCTTTTCCCCCGGTGGTAGGGGTGGTCAACGGCCGCTCTCTACTACATAGCTGTGATAACAAGGCTGTAGTTGCGAGATGCCAGCTTACTGTACAAAGCGGAGCTAAATCAAGAGCACCTGCGTCAAGAGCCGGAAGGCTGAGAAAAAAGTCGGCCGGACAATACCAAACGAATAGATGATCGGAGATGAACCGGTTTCCTATACAGGAGAGAAAAATTTGGCATCACAACTACACCATCATCGTCTCATTGTCACTACTGGTTATTTCATGTGGGTCATGCTGTTGCTTTCGGAATTGCTATCGTGTCCGCACAGGTAGAGTGGGATACTTTATTATCTATCCGCTTGCTGCCACCAGTCTAGTATTCCAGTATCTGCTACTCAGCAAATTGATAGCACAAGATAAATTCATTTCATACGATGATGTGTGGCATGAAACTCTTAAACTGTCACCACCAACAACAGCGGCACCATCAGCAGCTATAATCACCAGAATCATCGCATGATAATCAACAATTACAATTTCCGCCATGGTCGGCATGTCTTCTCATCAAAGACAATAACATCATATTACCAGAGTGGCTCGCCTATCACTACACGGTCCTACCGCTGCGGCGTTTAATTGTGGCTGTGGATCCAACGTCAAAAACTGATCCTAGATATATATTCGATCAATATAAATCGATAGGAATGAATGTAACTGTATGGACAGATGACGATTACTGGGTGGACGGAGCGAGGGATCATGAACAAAGAAATTTTCGTATTACCAATGAAAACACTACCGGCATATGCGCAAGATCGACTTGTTTACCGACAAAAGATTTTTTATCATGGGATGTCTCAAACAATTAAAGAGAGAAAATCGAACATGGACCGCAGTGGTTGACGCAGATGAATATATTGCTTTCAATTACTTGGATGAAAGTTCTTCCGAGGGGCCATCTTGGTGTTATACGAAACATAGATTCGATGGACACCTAGATGAACGCCGTCAGTGTAAAGAGACATGTTCTTCTTTAAACTCGACTTGCGATACGGTGGAAAAAGACAAATTTTATTGCGAGATTCCCCACTGTGCAAATCAGGAGCAGAGGAAGAGTTTTCGAACAAAGCTCAATCAATCTGCAACTGCAGCGGAGCATATTCACAAACATTTCGATCGACAGTTTGATATGCACGATTGCATTGTCCTTGCGCGATATCTATTCTCATCTGGAGAGAGTAGCAGATCGGTAATTGAAAAGGGTGTGGACGAAGCCTTCAATGCAACACTGTTTCATACACTTCGCTATCGCTTGCGGACTGATTTGGACAATGCTCAACCTGGAAAAAGCATAATTGATGTCTCACGTTATGATGGAAGAACTATAAAAAGTCCGCATCGATTGCATCGGAAATGCTTATCTGAAGGCAATGCCTGGGTAGAAAACTTCATGATGAGTTTTCGTGTACATCACTATGTTGGATCGTGGGAGAGTTTTCGTCTCCGAGGGCATGAGTTATTTATGCAACGGAATAACCAATCGGGGTGGGTTGTTGATAATACGACACCTCAGTATACAGCGAAGGAGGGGACTAGAACGTGGCTGTCACAGTTTACAAATTTGGTTGGTAGTGGGAAGGCTTTGGATTTGACCGAGAGGATTCGTGTCCGTGAGGAGAGGGAGGTTGAACAGATTTTCTTGAATTGAGTGAGAAATCGTAATAGGAATAGCTACAAGGAAGATGTGGATGAATTGATATGTACATAATTATGATGAGGCCACGGTCCTCTCTCGTGGAGATCTCTATGTTGAAGATGCTGCCGTTCTGCACATCCGCTCTTTATGAGATCCGGGGGCCAAGTGGGATTCCGGATCATTCTTTGGGATGGAAGTTTGCTATGTTGAGAGGAGAAACTTTCTAATACTAATTTAATCATTTTACATTTTCCTGACATAAAAACCGCTTCTCATCTTCCGCCTGCCTGATGCACATCCTCCTTACCTCTCTAGAAGATCAAAGTTTGACTTTTGCTCCATGCTTCTTGCAAAACTCCTCCCCTTTGAACTTGATTTGTGCATCGTGCATCCTTCACTGCTGCAGACTTTTTTCTTCGCCCCATGCCTGTAACATACTCCTCCTCTGAGAGCCATTGTTTGCGCATCCTTCAATACGGCATGGTTCGGCCTTTGCTCCATGCATGCCTGATGCACACTCCTATGTAGGTTGAGGATTATACCATAAGTAACATATGATACTGTCTTAAGTTATGTAGAGAAGGCTGGGCGGCCAACGTAACGTAGGAATTAGTAGGCAACAAAAGCAAAAAACTGCCGTTGTAAAAATTTACAGCGCGGCTCTCTCTCACAAAAACTAATCACCATGGAGGCCGGACGCCACTACAGATACAATAATGACGGACGAAGTCATGACAGAGCAGCAGCCAGCCGCTGCGGCAATGGAGACGACAGAAGATGATGCTCCACCTGCTCGTCTCATGATTACCAAAATGGTGCGTCTCTTCCAAACATTGCTCATCGCCGCCCATCAGCTCGTCATGACACGCCTTTTCTAACGATATTTTCACTCTCTTCAACCATACTTATCAAATCACAGGTCCTAGAAAACTTCAAATCCTACGCAGGCGTGAAAACAATCGGCCCCTTCCACAAATGCTTCTCCTCCGTAGTCGGTCCCAACGGCTCGGGAAAATCAAACGTTATTGACGCCATGCTCTTTGTCTTTGGCAAGCGTGCTAAAAAATTGCGGCTCAATAAAGTTTCAGAATTAATTCACAGCAGTGATGCTTACAAGGAGCGACCACTAGAGTACGCCCGGGTCAGTGTCTACTTCAATGAGATCATCGATACAGGTGATGGAGATGACGACTACGAAGTGGTGCCGGATAGTGAAATGGTTATCTCACGTGTGGCACGGAGGGATAATTCCTCCCAATATCAAATTGGCAACAAAAATGCCACCTTTAAAAAGGTGGCCGAATTCTTGGGATCCAAGGGCATTGATTTGGATAATAATCGTTTCTTGATTTTGCAGGGGGAGGTGGAGATGATTTCCATGATGCCCCCCAAGGGGAAGAATGAGAATGATGAGGGGTTGTTGGAATATTTGGAGGATATTATTGGATCGAATAAGTATGTGGAGGATGCTAATAAGGCTGCTGAGAAGGTGGAGCAGTTGACGGAGTATCGTCAGGAGAAATTAAACCGTGTCAAGGCTGCTGAGAAGGAGAAGGATGGGTTGGCGGGGGCCAAGGCGGAGGCGCAGTCACTTATTGGGAAGGATCGGGATATTCGTCGTAAGAAGAATATTTTATTTCAGATTCATTCCATGGTGGCACGAAAGGAGGGGGAGGGGGCGCAGGAACAGCGTGAGGAACTTGTGGAGCAACTTGATGCGGAGAGGCTCAAGTTGAAGGAGGCGGATGAACGTGTGACTGAGATTGAGAATGGGATGGGTGAGGAGAAGAAGGAGTATGATAAGGTTTACAAGGAACTTACCGAGACGAAGGAAGAGTATACCTCGTATGAACGTCAGGACATTCAAATGAAGGAGAATATTAAGCATGAAAAGGGCAACATCAAGAAGTTGGAGGCCAAGATTACCACGGAGAAACAAAAGATGGAAGATGCCCAAACAGCCATGGAGGAGGCAGAAGAGAGCATTCCGACATTGGAGGAGAAAATTGAGGAGTGCACCGAGCGTAAAGCAGATGAGGATGCCAAACTTGAGGAGGTATTTGAAGAGACCAAGGGTATTACTGAAAAACTTCGTCATGAACTCGAGGAGAAGACGCAGGAGCTGGCACCCCTACAGCAGGAACGATCTGTATTTCAAAATTCATTGGATACGGCACAAATGAAGGTGAATCTGTTGGAGGATGCCGTCTCTCGTGCCAAGGACCAGCTAACGAGCGTGGAAAATGAATTATCTTCAATGGATAGCAAACAGGCAACGAAAAGGGACGAGGTGGTCAAGTGCGAGAACGAGTTGAAGGAATCGAAGGAGAGGGTGGGCGAAGCGGAAGCTGAGATGAAGAGTTTGACCGAGAAGGAAGCCATGCTGGCGAAAAAGAGTACTGAGTTGTTGGTAAGATGTTATGAGTGGATGTGGTGACTACTTTGATGCTATTTACTCTCCTTTTCTAACTTCTTTCCTCACCCTTTCAACTGATGTTGTTTAGACTCAAGCTGAGATCGCTAAAGCATCGATGCAGTCCAGCACTGGACGCTCTCGTGTTGCATCTGCCATCCTCAAGGCATCTAAAAAGGGTGGCGAGCTAGCTAACTGTGGAGTCATGGGACGTCTCGGAGATCTTGCCTCCATCGACGAACAATACGACGTCGCCGTCTCCACTGCGTGCGGAATGCTCGATCACATTGTTGTCCAGACTACCGCCGGTACACAAAAGTGCCTTGAATTCCTCCGCAAGCACAATTTGGGGCGTGCTAGCTTCGTGCCGCTTGACAAGATGAAGAAGGGAGCTCATGATCGTGCTGTGGATACACCCGAGGGTGCTCCTAGGCTATTTGATCTCATCTCACCTGGTCACTTCTCCATTACACCTGCCCTATACCTTGCAGTTGGAAATACCCTTGTTGCCCCGGATCTCGAGACTGCCACCCGTTGGGCTTATGAGTATGGCAAACGTTGGAGAGTGGTGACCTTGGATGGAAAGTTGATCGAGACTTCTGGAACCATGTCTGGAGGTGGAAAGTCTGTGCAGAAGGGCAAGATGAAGCTCTCGGTAAGTCTGATGTCTCTATTGTTAAAAGTCCCACCATTTTGTCAATATGCTAACCTATGCTCTCTATTCACTCTGACACAGAACGGTAAGAAGGGTGCAAAGTCAAATCCAATGGAGGAGTTCTCAACCGAAGACTGTAAGAAACTTGAGGAACAAGCGAATGCTGCCCAGAACGAGCTCAAATCCTGTCGTACTCTTCGTCGTGAGTTAACGGATGAGATTCGATCCCTCAACAAGCGTATCAAGGCCTTGTCAGTGAAGATTCCTCAGCTTCAGATGGAAATTGCTGGATTTGACACCTCTAGGGAAGAGCTCACAAAGCGTCTTCCTGCTTTGCGTGAGGAGAGCACCCTATCTGATGCTGATCAGGAAAAGAAGGAAAGAGCTTGTGGAATTGGTCGAGAAGTGCAAGTCCGAGATGGCATCATGCGTCTCCTCCTGTGAAAAGCTGGGAGCCGAAGTTGCGAAACTGCAGAAGAATATCATCAACGCAGGTGGGAGCAAGCTCAAGAATCAGCAGAAAGCATGTGACAAAGCCAAGAAAAACCTGGCCGACGCGAATAAGGCTCTCAACTCTGCCAAGAGCACCATCACTAACTCCAATAAGACGATTCAGAAAGCCGAAAAGGCATTGGCTTCAGCGGAGGTCGAATTGGAGAAGAGCAAGGAGGCCTTGGAGACGATGCAGACGGAGCATGAAGAGCTCGAAAGTGGTGCTAAGGAGCTAATGGAAGCGTACGAAGAAAGTGAAGAAGGACGAAGCTGCGAAGAGGAAGGCGCTTGAGAGTGTTTCCAAAGAGCACGAAAAGCTCAAGTCAGCTCAACAGAAGCTCAAATGTGCTGAAGTGGAGCTGAATGCTAAAATTGAGAATCTGGACAAGGCTATCAAGGATTCCAATAAAAAAAGTCACTCATTGGGGCAAAGAGATTCGTCAAACTTGTCAAGGTCGAGAGGCAAGAAGAGAACGAGTGGGACTTATCTGACGATGAGGAGGAGGACGAGGATGAGAGGATGGAGGAGCCGAAAGAAAAAGCTGAAGAGGATGAGGACGATGCCATGGAAGAAGTCAAGGACGAAGAAGTCGATGAAGATGGAGCCGAGCCCAAGTCAGTTGGGAAGGATGAGGAAGAAATTCAAGTGAAAGGACCATCATCTCTTCCTCAGCTTTCGGACGCATCATTGGAGCAGTACAGCACTGATTCAATCAGGAATGACATTGCTATTCTCGAGAAGGAAAGAGATACGCTTGCAAAGAATACCAATATGGGTGCGATTGCCGAATACAGAAAGAAAGAAGCAGACTATTTATCACGGTGAGTATATGCTAGGCAGTTTTTACTCTAACTTTCATGATTCGTTGCAACTCACTCAAATAACTTTATTTTTACTCTTCCATTATTTCAGCGTGGCTGATCTGGATCAGATTACGACTGAGCGCAACGAAGCAAGGAAGATGCACGAAGATCTGCGAAGGCTTCGTCTCGAGAAGTTTATGGATGGTTTCTCACGTATCACTCTCAAATTGAAGGAAATGTACCAAATGATTACTCTCGGGGGTGATGCTGAGCTAGAACTTGTTGATTCTCTTGATCCATTTTCAGAGGGCATTGTGTTCTCCGTCCGACCTCCCAAGAAGTCATGGAAGAACATTGCCAACCTTTCTGGAGGTGAAAAGACTCTATCATCACTCGCTCTGGTGTTTGCATTACATCATTACAAACCCACTCCACTCTATGTGATGGACGAGATTGACGCTGCTCTGGATTTCAAGAATGTGTCGATCGTGGCACACTACATCAAGGAACGAACAAAGAATGCGCAGTTCATTATTATTTCACTCCGTAACAACATGTTTGAACTTGCAGATAGATTAGTTGGAATTTACAAGACGAACAATTGCACAAAGAGTGTGACGATTAATCCAAAAATGTTCAGTAAGGCGGGGCAACGAGAGAAAGAAAAAGAAGCAGACAATGTTGACAATGGGGTAATGATGTCGCCTCTCAGGGATAGGACCAACGCAGACCAGCTAGCTGCGTAATAGTATTGATGCATGTTACTGGATATGCCACACGAGGGCGTTATTATGATAGTAAATTTTTGATAACATATTCATTTTGATTTAGCTGCTGATAAACAACACAAGCAAACGACAGCTAGCGAGCGCTCGATCTGTCAATGTTGACC
Source organism: Skeletonema costatum (assembly GCA_018806925.1). Taxonomy (NCBI): domain Eukaryota; phylum Bacillariophyta; class Thalassiosirophyceae; order Thalassiosirales; family Thalassiosiraceae; genus Skeletonema; species Skeletonema costatum. The sequence continues at coordinate 3,092 of JAHBBA010000347.1, read as the reverse complement.
GAGTCAACAATGTGTTTTATCCTGCAGCACGCAAACCCGAGAGCCGCTACTGGGACATATGAAGTAGTGCCCCCGCCGGGATCAACGAGGAGGAGTGGGGGCAGCGCTATACCAGCAGAAGTATGTACATCATCGCAATAGCAGAAAGTATCAGCAGAGAGCTTCAGTCGCGTGGCAGCAACAGCAACTCGTCCGGGCACCATCTTGTTGTCGTCGGGTAATGTACGTCTCTCCCTCTTCCCCCTTTCGTCTTCGCCTGATTTTTTTCCGCCAACTAACTCCCCACTCCCGCCAACAAAAGAAGATGTGCACGTACGTGTTAATATGTGCATGGTGTTTACTTGGTAGCGTCACCACAGTGTACTTCACCATCAGCTTCTGTAACTGCATGCATCTTGTAAATTATTTGTAGCACTATCATCGACGAAAGTCCAGGAAAGATCAACCATCATGGATGTGGCAGAGGATCCGTCATGATGATTCTCTCATGTCCTTCCATCACCGAGGCAGGTGGCAGGTCATCACACAAGACAGGTTTCGTCTACTCTGTCGTCGGTAAAAACGATGTTTATATCGATGGTAATCATCATGTCTACCAACGCCTGAGGGTACTATGATGATGTTCTCAATCAACCACGAGGAAAAAAAACACCTCTTTTGCAGGTCGATGAGAATAGAGGCGCTCAATTCTTTGCAATGATTTCTTTCTTCTTTGCAAATCAACACGCAAACTCGCCCTGGCGTAATATGGAGGATATCTTTACACAAATATAATTCTTCGTACAGCATCAAGAAGTTGCTACATCGAGGAAATTGTATGGTACTATAGATGATGGAAGAATAAGTGTAAGGGATGCCTCCCACGGTAGTGCATGGCTCTACTCCATAGGCTGTACTCCATATACTGATCGATCGACATGATGAATTTGGACACTAAGCAGCAATGTGGTCACTATCAGCAGGAACAGCACTTACAAAAAGTGAATTGAATAGGCAGGGTGCATGAGCTTTGCGTAGCTACAACCAATATGCAACTTATGACGCTGATGGGGCGAGGGATAGCACCTAACAGTATACAAACAAAAAGCTAAAATCAAGGAGGAATTCTATCATTGATTATTGGAGCTAATGATGCCTCGTGAAGGAAGATGGAAAGGAGATGAGTGGCATATGAGGTGAGGAATGTGATATGAAGGGAGAAGAATTGCTCGAGATGACGTAAATGTGCAATCAGCCACTCAGGGGGAAGAACGGATGGAATCTGTGTAAATGTGCAATCAGCCATTCTTGTAAGTAAGAGGAAAGCCAGGAAGGTTGGTTTGGACTTGGATCAACCTACTGTTGCCTCTAGCGTGCTTGAGAAAGGATTAAAGCTTGGGATTGGACCCGTTGATCGACGAATGTGCTACACTGTGTATGCGATGACGAAGTGAAGAAAAGATGCAGCACCACAGACTGGAAGGTTTGATGCGAGCACGGAGGTTGGAAGGTGTTATGGTAATGATCGCGGATACAACATACATGATGATAGGAGTGTAAATCCAACTCAACTCGGCCGCAAGAGAAGAATGTGGATTGATATGATTTATTTGTCGGTTGCTGGTTTCCACTCCCCCTCAAGAGAGAAGAGTGTACTTATCCTCATCGCCACGTAAAGGCCAACTGACATATGATGAGGTGGGCCAACGGATCCCGAAGGAACCAGGTTAGACTTATTGGATTAGCGAAACCCCCAAGGTTTCTGCCAGGGAACAATGCCCGGTCCTTGCCCGTTTGGTTCTGAACCGATGCCATCCACAACAACAGCTCAGCGAGCCCACAACATCCAACCACTAGTTCGACCGTGGCTCAGCGAGCTCCCCTCCGCAAGTGATAAAAGTTATCCTCGTTCGAGAGTTAAGAAGTTTATGGTCGTTCCGGACGTAGTTTAAAGTCAATTCCGGACATTAAAGGGGTTGTTGGAATGGAGGTGTTGGATCGGATCAAGAGGAGGTTTGATGGGGGTGATGGAGATGATGTGGCCAAACAAAACAATCAACAAAACAAAGCAATCAGCAGAAGATAGTGTGTGTGTGAGTGTGTGAGTGAGTGAGTTAGTGTGTGAGTGTGAGTGAAGCTGGTTGAATGTACAAAAACGATACACTTTACAATACCCATCTCGCCCTCTAGCTGGCCAGGCTGAGAGAGACGAGGAAACCGCACACGACCCGCCCGTCAAATCTAATGGAAGTAGAGATGAAAGGAAAGAAAACATAACGAGTTGTTGGTATAGTGATAAAACGGCTCATGGCAAACTTGAACTTACTCAACCCCATTCAGACTCAGCACACCGAAATACAGGCAAGAAAATCCGCACCATTCAGAGAAGACCACCGGCAGTGTGGTCTAGCTCAGAGGCATCCTACTCGAACTTCAGCGCTGCAAGTACAGCGGTGGCTCGATGGCCACATGCATAGGCAGATCATCACACCGAATCCAAACCGAGAGATACAACATTCCTCTGCCCATACACTCCGTCTTGGGAAAGTAGAGATAGCAAGGAAAGAAGAGGAAGAGTTGCTGTTAGTGAAAGAACAAGCACAAAGCAAACTAGAATAGCAAGCATACCACAAAGAAGAAAACGTACCTCCCCCATTCGGAAACTCCCCACAATACAAATCAAATCAAGACAAATCAAACAGACAATGGTGGCCCTCGGAATATACAATTCCGAACAGGCAATACACCGCAAGCAGAACAATCAAACAGCACCCTCGAGGCATACAGCCTCGAACAGATGAAATAAACAAGTCAACAGAACAATCAAACAGGAACAGGTTGCCTTCCACCCCTCCTTGGCCTTCCAGCCCTTCTAGGAGACTTGGAGAAACCCAATATTCGCCCAACTCGGAGTTGAGCGATGCAGCCTCACGACTCCTGCGACGGCGCTTCACATTGGGTGTAGGAGTAGGAGCATCCTCCTTCTCCTCCTCTCCTCCACAGCATCCGGTTGGTCAAAAGCTTAATGGCTCCTCCACTACCAAAACTTCTACCGGTGCTTCGACTTCCAGTCGATCTTCCTCTTGGATCGGAGGCGTAGCATCAGCGTCTCC
>JAHBBA010000343.1:0-120777 GCA_018806925.1 Skeletonema costatum | reverse complement strand
GGGTAAATTAGATTTTTTGATCCCAAATTGGTCCCAATGATACCATGATACCATCCGTTGAGCCGTTGAATAAAATCTGTACCAGAAACTGTGCCATTTTTTCCGTTGTGCACCTTCAGTACCGGACCATGCTGCCTGATGTTGTATCGATGGAAGTGTGAGAGGAGGAGTAGAAGAGTACAATAGTGAGATTGTACCGAGACAAGTGGTGCGATGAATACTTGATTTAGGTAGAGAAATATCTTCTCTCAGTTTCAGTCCTTGCTTGGTTGATGAGTAGATTTACTTTTAATGTTCCCACGGTGTTCGATGTAAAGTTGATTGTCAAGTGTACATTGGGTACTTGTTTTCCCGAGCTGCACCTAACGATTCCAATGGAAACGTAAATGCACCGTCGAATCGGATCCCCCGATGTATTGAATATGACCCCAAGTCGTTGTGAAGATGATGTAGAAGATTTGCAGACAATCCCAGACAGAAATAAGTAATAGCACGGCATGTTTCCTAACGCCGAAGAAGTGCACCCCACCATCGATGCTGAATAGAACTCGTCGCTATTTAAGTCAATTCCTTATTGTACTCGTTCCCGATGACCCACCTTGCAATAACCAACTCTTTTTAGCTTTCGCACTGGCTCCCAAAGATCCCAAAATGTTGTGCAGGACGATTTGAGTTTCGAAGAAGCTGCATTTACCAGCATCCTCTCAGAGCCAAGGAACTGTCCACAGCAGCCGATGCTGAATAGAACTTGACGTTGACTACAATTGGTCCCTGCAGCACCGCGTCGGGGGAACGCATAGAGACTTCGGATACAACAATTTTACTTCGGGTGGTCCACGTCCCATGGTCTCACTGTAGCAGAGATAGTGGATAAACGAGCGGAACCAAATATTAACCGCCGGAACTGCTTTGAATGGATAGTATTTTTTGGCCAACTGCCGTCAGTAATTGGATGGAGACAAGTGCCTCAAGATGAAACGTTGACGTGTAAAATGAGCGAGAAAGAATAATATACTCACAATTGCCGCATAGCAAATTAGCGTCGGCACCGCATAATAAAAGGATAAGATACAGATGGTGGGCAGGGATCGGCCGGAAGGGGAGCAAGGCCGCCATGATGGTGGGGGATCCCGATGGTATCAGTGGCAGTAGAAGTCTTCCCAGGAGCTTTGCAGCGTCTATTAGTTCGCCAAAAGCAATGGAGTAGCGACTGCGTTGGGTAGGCTTTGAGGCTACAGGCTCCGCCTCAGCTCCGCAGCAACGATGGCCTTAGCAGCCCTGTCCACCTTAATTGATACCTCTTCAGAATCGAATGATGCAGGAGCGTCAACAGAAGCAACCGATGCACTGGATTTGGTTCCGGAGCGCCATGGTGTTGTTTTGGGTTGCAGTGAATGAGCGATTGGGCGTTGGAGGTGGAAAATCAGGGCGCGCCAAAATCGCCCAAAATGATCACGAGAAACCACATCATTGTGACAAATTCAACGGCTCAACGGATGGTATCATGGTATCATTGGGACCAATTTGGTATCATTTATCTATATAACCTTATTCATTATTTATATTCTGTTGATGCCGCTATAATACTCATTTCTGCCACTATCGCCGTTGAACAATCGACGACTTTACCCATGCGGATGTGGGGTTACCATAGGAGCGTTAGATATTGATCATTACCTCTCCTGCACGATGCCGAAACTGTGTTATCACGTAAATTTCGGAAAAATCACTGCCGCTGCTATAGTTGTGAATACGTCGACAGGCGTTGGATTTCGTAGACCGCCGTCTGCATCATTCAATTCAGCGTGAAAAAGAGGTCTAGTGACTGTGTTATGGCTTTATAATATGATATTTGTCGCCTTTATTGCTGCGTGGCCGAGAGCACCATGGCACAATTAATTGATTTTCATGATGATGACGCCTTCTTGGAAAGTATTTATCGCCATTGGCATCGCCATCTCAATCAGACCTCTAGTAAACCACGTTGATCTGGCTTAAACATGCCCCTGCTGATGATTTCATTGGGAAAATACCTCTCTTGTCCACCGAGGATCTCATGACTCATGTAAAAGGGAAGAATGCCCTACTCATCGGTGGCACACGAGGAGTCGGAATGGGCACGGCACTTGCTTTGTATAGGGCTGGTGCTCATGTCACCATCGTGGGGAGAAGTGACCATAGCGGTGCAAAGGCCATTGCAAGTATCCAACAATTATCGCCCTCTACACCAACATCAACACCCGGCACTATTAATTTTGTACAAGGAGACATTGGCACAATCTGTACAACAATGAAACTTATCGAACAATTATCTGCATCTCCAAAATCCTACGACTTTGCGGTGGTCCTCAGCGGCAACATTCCCAGATTGGACAAAGCCGCTCCAAAATGACGATGGGCTAGATAAATCATTTGCCATTGCCGTCGTGGGACGATTCCTTGTGTATCGTAATGCTCATCTTTTCATGAATAGACATGCGCGGATAGTCAATATCTTGGCGGCGGGTGAAAAGCTTCCGATTGATTTGTTTGATAGAGAGATTGCATCGGGAGAGCGTGATGTCACGGGATTATTTGAAGCTATGATTACATTTGCGATTGGGAATGAAATCATGATGGATGGGTTGTATACCCACGATGATCATTTTGCGTCAAGAGACTACTTTACAATGGTGTCAACTCATCCTGGGTTACTTAAAACTGATCTTCATCGAGGGCAAGGATTCTTATTTGATATGCTTGAAACTGCTATGGTGTCAATTGCTGGTACGACGGAAGAAGAGGTAGGAGTTCTTCAGTCGAGTATTCTCGTCAGTAAACAACTTCATCTTCATGGACTTTCGTTTGTGGATAGTTTTGGATATGGTCGTGTTCATGATGTCAAGACGAAGAGTTTTATTGAGGAGAATTCAAGTTGGTTGTGGAAGATGTTATCGAAGCTGGAAAAGAGTTCAGCGAAGTGCAGCGCAGTTTAGCTCTTGGTAAAAAGTAGGAAAGTTAGTAATATGGCAAGAACATAGTAAGTCTTCACCCTACACCCAAACATTTATCTTCGTCCCCTCCGGTCCGGGCGGAAAGAAGTTACGTACTATGTATGTACTTACTTCAACATTAACAAAGTTCTAAAATGCAGCGATGCGACATTACTGTCAATCTTGCTACGACAATGACTCAGTCGGAAGCAAGGCGTTTCGGTATTCACAACAGAGCTAGGCAGTCATACGACCAAGACTGTGCTGGCGTGTGTGTGTGTTATCTGGTGAATCAGGATGCAGAATCATAAACCAACGCAGAAAAACAACAACCTCTATCAGCTCACATGCATCCACAAGAACTAAACACATTGAACTGTAACAGTAACAACCATGATGGCCGATCTGATCGTAGACTTTCCGCACAAGCGCAACCGTCAAGAAGTACGGTTTGCTGATATGGCACAGGTGCACGTTGTCACTCGCCACTGTGAAACGCAAAACGTTGCTCGTCATGAGCTATGGTACACAGAGTCAGATTACCATCGAATGAGACTTGACGCAAAGACAAGGAAACGATTGGCTTTATTGAGGGCGCAGAGAAGCTCAGTAAGCTTCACTAAGAATCAAATGAAATCTTTAGCTGATGAGCGTCGGCAGAATGTACTTCTTTCACTTGAACCCAATATTATCCTTCCAATATACCCTGTACAATATGTAACAGAAATCTGCAATCGTATGAGTAGAGCATCATGAATAGCCAGAGCTGTATTAGTAATAGTGTAATTTAATCTTGTCCAATATCAACAACTAATCTTCCTCTCTCAAAAGCCTTGGCACTGCTCCTGCTTAGCACCTGTTCATCGTCACGTCACTCATGAACTGCTCAATAGAACATGCACCCGCTCCAACTACACCCACAACTACAAAATTCCGTCAGGAGAGAGGATCCTTTATGGTGGCAAAAAGCATGATCCTGCTCCTCCAAAAATGATATTATTGAAAGGATAGACCTACGTACATGTCATAACAGCTGCAGAGAGTGAATTGTCTGTGTACCGCCCCAAGTCAATGACCCGATTGAATGTGAATGGATATTGGATCATGTGTTCGTTAGGATATCCATAGTGAGTTTTGAGGGGCTTTTGGGCAGATGGACTAATAGTCCTCGTGGAAAATACTAGCTAGTGTAACATCGTGTTGAACATCAAAGCAAATGTGTTGTTTGTATGATAAGTATTAGTGGTGTAATATGTCGACTACATACTTCAACAGATCTGACCTGAAGATGCAGCGATGCGAAAAGACTTCAATTTCAAGACAATTCCCCAAGTGATATGTAGAAAGCAAGAGTGTTCACGATCAAAATGACCGAAGCTGTATTTCCGTATGTGTCTCTCCTCCTGTTCTGACACCTCGAACTGGAATACCTATGATATGAATCAGGTATGTAGAATCATAAACCAACAAAGTTGTATTGGTGATAATTTGGACGCATCACCTCGAGCATTGGTAATGAGAGGATAGATGCCGCCGAATCATGTTTGAGAGGTGCCGATCTCTTCGGCTTGTACATTGAATTTAGCTTCTGGGGAGAAGATGATTCTCACGTCATCAATTTCCCGAGACCTCAACAGCCTGATTGGCAGCAATTACCGTGACGACACAAACATTGATCTCTTCTTTGCCATTCACAAGACGAAGCTTGATGTCTACACAGTCCAAAGCGATCTTTCTGAAGCGGACCAAAGTCACCTTGGTTCCATTGGCCAATCTGGCTGCTTCTAATTCAAACACTTCTTCACGTGTGATGAGATCATCCGACCTCGGTAATGAGGTGAAATCTGTGTGGTGAGATTGTCGAAACGAGACTTGAATTCAGCAGTGGAGATTTCTCTTGTATGGTACCGATTTGCGGAGCAAGCTCAAATTGGCAGAGAACATCGCAGGCATTGTTGCATAATGACGAGAGATGCAATATTTATGACTGTGCACTCTCCACTAAGTGTCTTGAGCCTGTCTTGACTGTGTCTTGGTGTATGTCGTTGTACCACGTGGCAGATCGAGTATTTCACACAATACGACATTCACTGTCAATCTTACTACGACAATAATGACTCTAAGAGAAGCAAGGGCTACTTAATATCGGCATCAAGCAGAAGCATTTTCCAGATCAGACCAAGCCAAGATAATGCCCTACCCTCTTCGAAGATTACATCCACAGCAAGAAGAAGAAGAATGATCATATTACAAACAAAACAGACAATACAGCAACCTTTCTCAGCTCCATCCATGCACGCACGAGGAGCCATGTAAACATATTGAACAGTAACAAGCATGACCAATCTGATCGTAGACTTTCAGCACAAGCGCAACCATCGAGTAGTACGGTTTGCTGACATGGTAGAGGTGCACATTGTTACATGCCACTGTGAAACGCACAAGATTGCTCGTCATGAGCTCTGGTACACTGAGTCAGATTACGATCGAATGAGGCTTTCCGCAGAGAGAAGGAAAAGAAAGGCTTTATTGAGGGCACAAAGAAGCTCAGTAAGCTTCATCAGAAACCAACTGAGCTCTCTTGGTGATGAGCTCGGAGGATGCAGGTCTTTCAGTTTCATCCAATATTTCTCCGTGGACATGGGTCACAGAAATATAGATGAGTAGAGCATGTTGACATGTTAACTACATAATGTAAAGCCAGAGCTAATGATAAAACCAACAACTAATCTTTCTCCCTCAAAAGCCTTTGCAATGCTCCTGCTTGGCACATCACTCATGCGCTCCTCAATAACACTATCGCACCACTTCACTCCATTTCTACCCAGAGCCACATACAACAGTATCAGATAAGGATGCGGGTATCATTTGAACAAATAGGGTGACTTACCGTCAATCTTGCTGAGAAAATGGAGGTGCTGCTGCTCTGCGTTGCGGAAAATTCAGGAAAAAGGTGGCATCATTGCCTCAGTCATAAATAATAGTGTTAAGGACAGTAATAGTAGGCCACCGACAACACTCGTACTACACATCCCACATGATCAGATAACTCCCAAACTTCACCAACCTCATTCAAAAGGCATAACAATAGTAGCATGTTATTGGTTCGAAGCCCCCTACAGACAACCCCGACGATAGGAGACGAGAAGATATACTTGTGCGTCATCATATTTATATTATAAAGCTTCGGGAGTATACGGTAGTTCGACCTGATAGCTGTAGTGATACTTCTTAGCTGATAACTGTTGATGATTACATGTAAAAGTAATAAGAGCACTGGTAGTTGCCGGCTAGCGGCCTAACGACCGCAACAAAGAGAACATGTCCTTCATCTTCCCTTCATTGTAACTTATCCACCGATCGAATACACTTCGCCCAATGCTTCATCTTCAACGTTTTCGTATTTCCCACCTTGTCAATTACAAATCGTATACTCGCCTCCTCTCCACTTTCCTCCGGGAAATCAGCAATGATGACATACTCGCGCGAGCTGCGGAGTATCCATGCAAAGTCATGGATGCGAAGTTGACGAATGATGTAGGGCCTTGGTGGGATTGGATTCGATGAGCTGATACTTGGAAGAATGGAGCGTGTTTCCTAGATCAAAGTTGGGTGGCCCGCCTAGTTCGCTTAGACGATCGAGTGATGGTTGTGCTGTTGGCTGCGTCAAGGAAGTCGACTTGGTAGCATTTGTGGTAGAGAGTTTGTCTTGCATAGCCATGTTGTTACTATGCCCCTGGACTTCTTACGTGATGACTTGGTCTTTGTGGGATGATTCGAAGGCTTGGACGAACTCTTCTTCTCATCGTCGCTCTTCTTTGAAGTGAAGTGATAAGTTAGGAGTACAATACACTGCATATCATCCCCGAGCGTGGCCGCAGCACCACAGTCTCACCGCCACGCCACAGCAGAGCTTTCTTGATGACCTCCACCAGGCATTAGAGAGCGAATGCTTAAATCTGGTACTGGTACGACTTCGAATCTATCTGTTTCGAGCTATTTATCTGTGGTTTCGAGTCGTTGTGACAAACACTCCGACTAAATCCGCAACAGAGAAAAACGTGCGTGGTGTGTTGTTTGTGTAGATATGTAGTCAGGTTCGCTGTACTTTTACTTCTTTGCATTAAATCCTCCAAAGGAACAGCAACACAACGCTATCCACCATGGCCCAAAGCCGACGCACCCAGCGAAGCAGACAGCTACGAACGTGCCACAGCCTTTCTTTCCGGCTGGATTGAAGATTCTTTGCTCGTTCCGACCGCCAAGATTGTTCATCAAACTCAACAACACCATCAACGACAGTTCTCACCGCCGGTGCCAGTTCTTCCATTACATCAGGATCAGGCACATTGAGGAGGAGGAATATCTACTCCAACGATGGCGGAGGTGATACTAACGAAGAAGCCATCAATTCTCTTGTGAGTTCTCTTCGGACATCACTCATGTTGCATGAACAACATCAGAATCAGAACCTTGCAACATTGCAACGCGGGGGATTGCATCACCATCGTGCATAGGCGCAGTGTTTGAAACTACTAGCGGTGTGGTTGGTAGTGTCCCCCCTCTTCCATTTGATGCGAGGCCCACTGCGACGCAGCAGCCGCTGACCAGGGAACATGAGCGGCTCAAGAAGATCTGCTGCTCCCTCTCTTAGGTCTACACGCAGCAGCAGCAGTGGGTGTGGGAAGAACGGCGCAGAAGCACTCATGATGATGGCACAGCCAGGCCTCAATCAGATATCAACAACAAGCACGGAGCCAAATATCACAACAGCAGTAGCAGTAGCAAACATGAGAAGTCCTCAAGGAAACCGCCTAATAGTCGACGACACTCAATCGACTGTGAACGCAGCTCCACCTCCTCTAATAGCAGTTATCCATCCGTTATTCCCCCCAGTCGGACAGGAGAATCTTTACTGAGAGACAGGTCGGAAAGTGATGGGCTGAACGAAGGTGTACTGCACTCCTCTGTATCCATGAGTTCTTTATATGATCATCAACGTCGTAGCTCCAGTCGACATCGTGTCCATTGGTCTAATCGAAGTGATGGCGACTTACTAAGTCCATCTCTCCACAGGCATAATAATGGTGGTAGAAGCAAAAAGGAAGATCCATCCACCATGGTAGTCTCTCTCCCATGGACCGATCACGCAGGCAATGCAGGTCATTACACTGGTGAAGTCAATACGTTAATTCAACCCCATGGATCGGGTGCAATACAGTATGATTGTGGTACAGTTGTCAAGGGTTCGTGGAACAATGGGAACCCTACGGCAAGGACTTCTCCAGTGGTGGAGAAGGAGGTCATCAAGAAAGCTGTAGCTGTGGAAGCGGCGAAGACTGATGGTGCTGCGGCCACAGCTTCGGGGAATGCACCTACATCAAGGAAGAAAGGTGATGAGAAGAAGAGTTCGTCCAAGCCTTCGAATCTTCCCACTAAGACCAAGTCATCACGTAAGAAGTCCAGGGGGCATAGTAACAACATGGCTATGCAAGACAAACTCTCTACCACAAATGCTACCAAGTCGACTTCCTTGACGCAGCCAACAGCACAACCATCACTCGATCGTCTAAGCGAACTAGACGGGCCACCCAATTTTGATCTAGGCGACACGCTCAACTCTACGAAATACCAAATCATTGAACCCAACCCCACCAAGGCCCTACAACTCATTCATCAACTTCGTATCCATGACTTTGCATGGATACTCCGCAGCTCGCGCGAGTGGACTTATGCCATCATTGCTGATTTCCCGGTGGAAAGTGGGGAGGAGGTGAGTATACGATTTGTGATTGACAAGTTTGGAAGTACAAAAACGTTGAAGATGAAGCATTGGGCGAAGTGTATTCGATTGGTGGATAAGTCACATTGAAGGGAAGATGAAGGACATGTTCTCTTTGTTGTGGTCGTTAGGCCGCTAGCCGGCAACTACCAGTGCTACATACAAGTAAAATCAATTAAGTATGTATCAGTTTAGTATCACTACAGCTATCAGGTCGAAGGATCTCCTCACCCGTGATACATGGACACAGTGGAAGACTTCTCTTCTCATTACTGCTTCGTTTCATAAACTATTCATTTTGAAATGCAGCTGTAATAGATATTACCATATCGTATCCTAATGTGTTGAAACCCGACAAAAACAATTAATTCCCTCCCTCTCACTTTGACAAACAATCCGCTTTAACTCATCAAACCCTCTGTTCCTCCTCGTCGAGCAAAGTCCATAGGAGAACCTACATGTCCATCATCACCTTCAAGCGGCATATATTCAGCGAGGATACCCCTAACTTGCTCACGCATTTCTTCACGAGTCTTCCTGTAATGCCAGAAGGCAACTGCTCCAAATACACAAGAAAGAAGGAGGATAGATCCCATGAAAGCGTTCTTCGAAACTCCTCCACCACCCTTTCCACCATGGCACTTGCCGCTGCTAATGCATCCATCAAAATCAGGGCATCCTTGGCACTCTGTGCATATTTTTGGTTCGGTACCATCAAGGTAACCGTTGCAAATACCAGTGAATACGGTAGCTGTTGTGAGTCCTCCACGAAGAGCAATAGTGTTGACAAAAGCTGTTGGGAGAATGACGACACCACGGGACACCTGAGCTTGCATCTCCAAATCAAGGAAGGTGTTGGGAGTGTCTTTCTCAAGTCCACCACTATCCTTCATACAACGTTCAATCACATCCGCCTTAATTTTTGCATGCTTGTAACAATCGTTGGCGCAATCATCATTTGCAAAGAAGTCTGGGTTGTCGCAACGCTCAAGGAATTGTGCTACATAATCCCACCACTCGCTTCCAACTCCATCAGTTTCGCCATAATGCTTCCAGATACAAATACGTCTCAAACTTTCTTTGACAACATCCGCTCCAGAGATACCGTGATCAAGGTCATTGTCGGGGTCAGTAGCACAGTACCTTCCGTTGTTGGTGCACAGATTGAAGCACATATTCTCTCCATCAAATCCTTGGCAGTTACTCTTAATTCCGTCATAAACATACATGTGGGGAGTGAAATAGGCATGTGATCCCAAAGCCTGCGCCACGGCTTTGAAATTCTTCTGAAAATCCTTACTCACTGGATCAGAGGGGGTCGTCCACAAATCATACTCCACACGATCATCTGGGGATGGGAGCGCCCACTGCATTTCAATTTGGACCATCTGATTGGCTTTGAGTTCCGCTTTGACCTGATCAGCATCAACTTTGAACATGAGGAATGAGGGGATGGAAATATCCCCACCACTCCCATCGTCTGCCATGATGGGTTCTGCGGGTTGGCACACGGCCTGTCCATTAGCGGATACGCAGTCCTTATCCGAGCAAAGGCAAGTATTGTCCGCAATTATTGCACCCGCTGCACCGGCCTTTTGGGCATTCCTCACCTTCTGCACGAATGAGCATCCACCACGGTCAACCATGAGGATCAATGGAGAAGGCCATGGTTCCATCTTTCCGGTGCTATCCTTCGAGCGGATTGGGTATCCCTTACGGGTATCAACGGTAGGATCGCATAAATCCGAATCGGCGTAGTAAACACTTTGGGCAATGGCTCCACCGTAGGGGGGAACGCCGAAGAGTGCCTCGCGATGGTCATATCCTTCTGGGCGGAATAGAGATTGTGGCACCTTTGATGATATATAGAGAGAGACATGGAATGGGGCAGAAGAAAAAGAGAAATGCGTTTTGTCAGTAATAGTGGCGTGGAGAGAGGAAAATCCATTGGGTTAACATCTTCAATAACGCAAGCATTCCCAGTGAGAAGCCCAACTGAATAAATAACAACACAGCAGCCCCTCTAATATTCACAAGATGTGCACAGAAAATTACCGCCGGAGAGTAACCATAATCTCGACAGTGCTTTATCTCTTCGCCATCTCGTGAATAAATCGATGTCTCTGGAAGCAATTCATGGCAATAGTTCTGTGCACATTTGTGATATTTGATCAGAAGAGCCCCATTCCCGCCCCATATGGTTGTAATTTTTTGTACGATCCTACACCGCTCATTTCCCTCAAACTGAACCACCCCCCGATGCGCCTCTCCCCATCGATTGCATGTTGCGTCTATCCACAATGAAGTAATAGCATACAAAGAGGGCCGACGAAAAGATACAAACGATAAAGATATAAAAGCAAGATACAAATCCAAGTGGAATTCAGAATTTCCCAGTTGAAAATCGAGGTCATTTTTGTCACGTACATGAACTTGCAGCCGGCTAGAGACATTGTCAGTACTGTCGGCTACAGCGGTGCCTGCTCCGGAGAGCAGTGCTGTGAGTGATATGCACTTTATCAGCGTCATGGTTGTTTTGGTTTCGCTTGTGTTTTATGACGTGAACGGCGGAAAAAACCCAGACTCACAGAACAAAAAAGTTGCTCAAGATCTTTGGAGGCCCCGCCAATTTATCCTACGCTGGAATTAGTATGAATAAGTTTCGGGGGCTCAGAAAAAGCAAGCAGAGCAGAGAGAGGGAAGTGTGTCATCTTGGCAAAGAAATGTGTGTCACTTTTTGGGCAAGACAATGCGGTGGAGTATCTTTCATTCGTGGCTAAAATGGCAAGATGTGTGTTGCTTCGCCGACAAGTATGGTACCAGACCAATGCTCTCATAACAATAGCAAAAACACCAACAACCATCAACACTATATAACAACAATGTCTTACCAATTTGAACTTGCCCTCCGCCAATACATTGCCGCCTTCGACGGTACCAACGATCTCTCTCCAGCTGAATTCAAGTCTCGCTTCGACAACGTCTATCACAAGGATTTCATCTTTGTTCCCAAGGATGAAAGGGTCATTGGAGGTGATGGTATGATGCATTCGAAGGCAAGATCGCCTCTTACACGTGAAGAAGTTTTTCAACAAGATTCAGAGCTGTATGCCCGCGGACTACAGGTAACTTTGATCCACTTTAGGAAGATTGTTTGGGCTGCATAGACATCAAGCTACGTCTTGTAAATGGCAAAGAGAAGTCTACCGTCCATGTCGACACGGCAATTGCTGCAAAGCAAGCTGAGGTGTCTCGGGAGATCAATCCTTTCGAGTTCAAGGTCGTCACAGCACCATGTGCAAGTGCTGTGTACAAACGGAAGGAGATGGGCACCATCAAACAAACATGTAGAAGACTTGTGCAGATATTACAGAGTAAAGTAGATTGTAAACATTCATAAATAACTAATTGACATCAAGAATGAAATGAAAGTTGTTGCCTGATAAACCACCTAAGTTTATCTGATATGAGTGTCTATTATGTTACAAAGTATACAGATCGAGGTGATTTAGAAGTGGGGAGGAAGCAAACTGTCAACATTTCCGAGCTTTTCGTGAACCATAAGTCCAAGAATACCCATCTGTGCGGCACGTCCGTTGTTCAACTCAATAGCACGCTTCTTCAACTTGGTGGCATCATCGAACTTGTCCCATCCGAAGTCAAGGGCTCCATTACGGTAGTCACCTACGAATTCTGGCTCAACATCCAACCAATCAGCAGAACGGTTGGCAATCTCAGCAGTGACAAGGAACAAGAACATCTGTGCCAATACTTGCTTTCCATCATCAGTGGCGTAAAGGGCTGGCCAGGCAGCAAAGCCTGATGGGATGTCCTCGGCTCCGGGGAATCGGTATCCAGCGTATGTGACGAGGTATCCGGTAACAGCCAACATACTAATACGTCCGTGCTTCAATTCAACCTCACGGAGACGATCAAAACGCTCTTGGTCGGCATCCTTCAAGAATCCGCCGCCGAAGTAACCAAGGGGCATTTGTACACCAAGCTCTTTACTGAAGTCGGCATTGAGGGCGGTGGAGCGAGCACCTGTTTGGGCAGGGGCAAAGGCGGCGGCAGAGCCGGCAAGGGTAGCGAGGAGGGCAAGCTTCATCATATTGTCTAGTGGTGTTGTGAGTTATTAGTGAGTTTTTATGGCAATACTACTGTAGTTGAGTTTGACGCCCATGGCCGAAGATCGAGCGAGGGGGAGGCTTCAACTTGATCGAAAACACGTCACTTTTATGTCAAAAGTTACTAATTCCTACGTAGCGGGCTTTGTTTGAAGCAAAATCTTTGAGGTCTGGCTGATCTTCTTCTCCCTTTTTTTGCTCCTCCATGGCGGCTGCCTACGCAATACCCACTTTTTCACTGTCAACAAGCAATATTTAACCATGAAGACTGTAGCTGCCATCATCGCCCTTGCCGGTTCTGCCGCCGCCTTTGCCCCTGCCCAAAACGGCAAGGCTGCCACCGCCCTCAACGCCAGAGCCGACTCCCCATTCGTTGGAGAGCTCGGAGCCCAAGCCCCCCTTGGCTTCTTCGATCCACTAAACGTGTGCGAGGGATTTGACCAAGCTCAGTTCGATCGTCTCCGTGAGGTTGAGATCAAGCACGGACGTATCAGTATGTTGGCTGTTACCGGATACTTGACCACAGCTGCCGGAATCCGATTCCCAGGAGCCGAGGACATTCCTGATGGATTCGCCGCATGGGGAGCCCTTGCTAAGACACAAGATGGATGCAACGTTTTATTGCAAATGACCTTCTTCTTCGGACTTGCTGAGATCATCAACCGCCCTGCTGAATGGGCGGATGTTACCCCAGAGTTCCCCGGTGACTACCGTAATGGAGCTCTTGACTTCGGATGGGACAATCAGACTGATGAGTGGAAGATGAGGAAGCGTGCTATTGAGTTGAACAATGGACGTGCCGCACAAATGGGTATTTTGGGACTTATGATCCACGAAATAAACGGTGTCAGTGTCTTGCCCGGAAACTACCTTCCTGGACATTAAACATTTTTTGCATGTATACTACTTCAGAGACTTCTGCCTATAATCTAAGCCTCACTATCATAGACACAAATCAGATTGCACAATACGAATTCAATGTTATCCCGAGTGTATTTATATTAGATGTGCTTATTACTTGAACAGGTATGATATCGTTCGTCCACTATTTTTACGGTTTCACGAGTTCACTCTCTTTCTTGCTGCTGTGTCTCGCAAAGGAATCAGCAAAGTACTTCGTGGCATCGACATTAGTTGCATGGTTAGGGTCGTACATGTGTAGAGATTCGTCGCTGCATCCACTCCACATATGCTGCAGCTCTTCAACCATACAATATTCAACTTTGCCATCACACATTTGATGACATGTAGTGCTCTCTGTTGGGTTGCTTGTACTCGTAATGGCATTCGATCCACACATTGCCTCGGCCACATAGTCGATGCTTGCGTTCACAGACTTCCATTCAGCGTTTGTCACGGGGGCAAAGGGAAGTAATTCCTGTTTGCCTTCTGGTTTGCCGGTAATATTGACTACTGGATCTGCCAATCCATGAAAGTGGACCAAAGAGGTGTCTGTTGAGATTGAACAAGACGAGAAATCAGCTTGCCACGCTCCCAATAGGCCGGAATGGACACTAGCTGCGGATATCCAGGGTTTTCCGTTCTCTCGGTCCCCCATCTCACATAGCAGCCTGTACACCATGAAGCCGCCGTTGCTTACGCCAGTTACATACACTTCGTTTTCGTCGACGTTGAAGTGCTTTACAATGTAATCAATCATATCCTTTGTGAAGGCAATGTCATCCTGACCTTGCGAACAGCATCCCGCCCCATTCCAATTTGTCATCTTTTCAGAGAACTTCCACTCACCCTGCGGATACGCTGCAACCCAGCCACGATCTTTAGCTTCTCTATCAAACTGAGTAAGCTGTCGCATAGTTTCTGAATCAGACATTACGCCATGGTAGGCTAAGACTAGAGGTCGCTTGGCGTTACCTTTGCGTTTGTGCACTGGATCAAATACAGTAAACTCTCTCTCGATGAATTTTGGCCTTTCAAAGCCTCCTAGTGAAGTATTATCTTCCTCCACCGTGACGGTTATTACGTGAGTGCTGTCTCGGGTTGGAATAGGCAGTTTCCCATTGCGCAGGAAGTTGTGTTTGCGTCCTTCAGAGGAAGCATCTGTGAAAAGCCCACCGAAAAGAAATGTAATACTGATAATAGTTGGGAGAAACATGAGTTGCGTTTTATATTTGTTTTGTCGTTGTTTGTTGATTTATTTATGTGTATTGTATGACCATGACGGAGATTCAGCATCACTGGAGGAGTTGAATGAGTGTCTTGGGAAGCAAGAACACAGATGAGAAGATTGAGACGCGTGTTTTTCGCCCGTGACGCAATCTTTGGTGCGCAAAATACTTTATGAATTCCTACGTAGAATCAGGGAGGGGAATCCTTCCTCCTCTTTTGATGGCTAAGATTTGAGCTGAGCTGTTAGTTGGCTGGAGTTCTATTCATCCTTTACTTCACACAATTGGCATCAGCTTAACATTCAGAGGCAGACCTACACAAAATGAGACGATATGGAGAATGCACAAGAGACCTACGAGGCTTTATATTCTGTATGGTATGGATCATCTTTTCAAGTAGCAAACTAGCATGGGGTTTATCTCTTCCATCCAAACATTTGATCAATCGACGCACCGCCATCAACACTGCAATTGTATCTCCCTTCCTCCTGACATCATCTCCGTCAAATGCCGCATCTCCGACGACCATCGAAAACCCAAATCCTCGAGCAATCACAACCATACGCCTCAACTCTCCAAACCAAAAGGCGGGGCTAGAATTATACAACATTCAAATCGGAACTCCACCGAGGAATGTAGTGGCGGTAAAAGCAGTCCAGGTAAATGGACAGGGAGCCAGAGATGGTGCGGAACGGGGAATGATATTGTTGGATTATGCAAATAGGGAAGATTTGATTGCTAGGCTGACATCTGGGGTATATCCAATTGAGATTAGGTTGTTTAATCTTGCATTGGGAGGTGATTCCATTGGTGATCTTGGGAGGAGTATGGTAACGCCGGAAGATGCCCTACAACTCTCCTCTAGTCTTAGCAAAAGTGATACTAATGCATCAGTGATGGGAGGCTCCGCACAACCGCCGAGTGCAGGATTTGTAATTAATACCATAAAGCAGGCTCAAGATGAATGTATGGTGAAGTCAAGAAGAGGTGATACAATGCAAATTAGATACGAGGCGCGGGTGGGAGATAGAAATGGTCCTATTTATGATGCAAGTGAGTATCGAGGAACTGGGCAACCATACGCATACATCCTTGGGAATAACGATGTAATTAAGGGTGTGGATCTTGGAACATTTGACATGTGTCCCGGCGAAGTTAGGGAGTTAACCATCCCCCCAGAGTTGGGTTATAGGAGTGGCTCGAAGCTGTTCAAGCAAATACCTCCCAACTCAACTCTATTTTGGAAAATCGAGTTAGTGGAGCTGAATTTTATCCGGGAAGGAATGAACAACAGATCAAGAGAAGCTTCTTATTAGATAAGATGTATTAATAAGCTTTAGCCGTGCTTTGTCAGCACTGCTGCGAAGAAACCATCGGTGTTATGTTGAGCAGGCGTGAGGCGAAGGAATTGTCCATCAACTACTTCAAACGGAATAGCAAAATCACTAGGCGGAGATTCCACCTTCCATTCAGCCCCAACATCACTCTCTAAGAATTGTATTATTTGTTTTTCATTCTCTTGTGGCAGCAGCGAGCAAGTCACATATACCAGTCTTCCACCAACTTTGACAAGACGTGATGCCCGTTGCAAGATTTGTTGTTGTAGAGGTAATAGATTGGCAAGGCGGTCAATTCCATCGTCGAACCCATTATCAAATGTCCCCCATGTCCGTCTTGCATCGGGCTTCCTCCTCCAAGATCCAACACTGCAATCAAGGGCCAATATCGTGATTAGCTTGAGGATACGAGAGCATGAAATTCATTGATATATCCATCGCAACATAAACTTACCCTGAGCACGGAGCATCGACCAAGACTCTATCAAATGTACCTTTTCGACGCTTGAGCCATTTGTCCTTTCGTGTCATATCTTCCTGTACAACCTGCCGCTGTACATTACTAACACCAGCTTTCTTGCAACGAGGTTTCCCACGTTCCAGCCTATCTTCACTGACATCCATGGAATAGAGTCGCCCCTTATTCTTCATTGATGCAGCAATTTGTAGCGTCTTGCCCCCACTTCCTGCGCAGTAATCAGCCACTGTCTCTCCCGGTTGAGCTTCGAGCAAGCTAGCCACCAGTTGTGAACCTTCGTCTTGTGGCTCAACGATGCCATCCAGCAGACCAGGAATCCTCCCTAAAGCAGTTCTCTCTTCTAATCTTATTCCTATAGGTGACCAAGGGGTGGATGTTGCGTCATAGCCAGCATTAATAATTTCCCGTAGAGCATCAATTCTTTCCTCACATTTTAGCGTATTCACCCGAAGATCAAGAGGTGCTGGCTGCATCAGTGCCCTTAATTCTTTCGATAAATCCTCTTCATCAGGAAATGCTTCTTTCAATCCAGTCCACGCCCAATCTGGACACTCAAGAGTGGTCTGCAGGTCCATCCCTCTGCACTCCAAAGGATCCCCCTTCTTAAGAAAAGCGACACGAGTCTCAGGCGAGCACTCAACTCCAGCTTCCCGCAGTTGCCAATCTACTCTGTATTGACTGATTGCAATATTTCGTAATATATCACTAATAGATTTGTATTCTTCCGATTTAACATAGGATCGTTCCTGATATTTTGCGTATCGTCGTAGGGCAGCATCCACTGGGATGTTTTGAGAAGATGCCTCCTCGAGTATATGAATTGCACGATTAGCGACACCCGGTGAGAATGATACTGCTGTTTTGGTGGATAGTGCTAGCAGCAAGGCTGCTGATGTTAGTATCGAGGTGATGTGCAGGTGGTTGTTCAGTGTCGTCGTCACATCAAAAAGTAATGATAGCACGCGTTCGATGATTTTTGATTGTGTTTTTGTGGGGTTGGGAGTGAGCGTCAATTTTGGGACTCCTCTCTAATGAGGAATGAGGCAGGTGAGGTATTCGGTATTGTAGATACGTATCGCGATCGAGAGGAGGTGAGCGAGTCGATTCCTTCTTTTAATTACATGCTACTAAGATAAGAATAAATATCGAATACAATGCTCAACGCATATCCTGGCAAAGCTACGCTCTAGGCATGGAGTCACGGAGAGAGCATTTCAGCCAGGAGCCTTCCTTGCCCTTCCTCTTTCCTATTTGTCACGTTGATGTATTTCCTCGTCTTTGAATGAGTACTAGTACCTGCTCATTATTGTGCTTATCTGCGTATCTGACTTGTTGCTGCACCTAGGAAAGGCTACATTTGCCGATCTCCGATCTTCTAATAGTTTTACTCGGAACTTGGAGCCATGAAGCTCTCGGAACTTGAGCAGGTGCGAGATCCCGTAAAACTTGAGAGAGCCATTGATTGAAGCTGCACTCACTTGAAAGCTGAGCGGTTCGTGAGCGATGTTTGAGACAATGAAAGAGTGTGAAGGTTCTGTACGTGCCGTATGTCCGATGTGTCACTTTTGTTTGAGTCCGTCCAACCTTGGGTTTCATACCTGCCAATCAATACAAACTATTGTAGACTACACCAGCATTACCATTACATGACGATTCTCACTCTCAAGAACAGATAAAGGAAAGTCTCTATATTAAGGTACACCAATACTTCACAACATATTATCATCTGCTCAATCACACAACGTCAACGTTTCAATCTATCACTCCGCAAGGTCACCAATGAACTTGACAAATCTCTTCCCATACGTTTCAGGGTCCACACAGCTTATATTATCAGCATCACCTCCAGCTGCCTTCTTTATGACAGTTTCACCCATCTTCCGCGCATTGTAATACTGTAAAATGTCAATGATACCACAATAGTATGTTTCTGGTCGTAATGGAGTACCTCCTTGTATTCCCAAGTCAGACATGGATGTGATTGGATTAGATGCCAATGATGATAGAGGGGGCGATGATTTCATCGGAGAAGATCTTCCTCCTCCTCCTCCCTTTGCTGATGCAAGAGAAGGTGGTGGTGGTGGTTTCGGCGGAGACGTTCCATTGATTGTTTTACGCATCAATACGTTTCGTCGATGGGGAGTGTTTGTCATTGGAAGTTCTGTCGATCCTTTGGTTGCCAATGAGTCGTCTCCTGTATCCAATCGTTTTCGCACACTCTGCGTTGGAGTGATTTGATCTATCGCACTTCCAGCACCACCACCACTCACCACTAGTACTGCAACAACCATCATCACAATCATTATGCAACCCCAGCAACAAACTATAATCCATAATACCCATAGTCGCCAAAAAAGCCGCATCAACCTCCAACTGCTTCAAAAATGCCTCCCTCTCACTCCCATGCTTAAACCTCAACTTCTTCCCCTCCTCCAAAATATCCAAATCCTTCAAGACACTCTCACCCTCCTCACTCTTTCTACCAACCGTACTCCCCTTCAAATCCCATACACGATCAATCTTCTTTTCCGTATGAAAGACACTCCGCATAATCACAAAGTGGAGTCGGGTATTGTCCGCATTGGGCATGCAGACACGGTAGAGGCCGTAAAAGTGAGTTAGGAAGGTGTGTGGGTGGCGGGTTAGGTGACGGTAGTAGGCGGGGAGGATTAGGCGGAGGAATTTTTGTTCCGTGTAGGTGAGGGTTTTGATCATGTAGCGTCCGTCGTGGGAGTAGAAGAAGAACTGAGGAGATGGTTGATGATGGTTGGAGAGAGAGTGATGTGTGTGAGTCAATTGTACGACACAAGAAACAAAGCAGCAGCGATACAAACAACAAAGCAAAGCAACTCTCTCAATCCACAAACACAACTCACCTGGCCACTCTTGGCATTACTAGCAAACTCATACAAATTAAATTTCCCACAAATCGAATGCAAAAAAGTCTGCTTCTCCACACCAAACAGCGTCCGTATCCGTTGAAACACCACAGGTGCATACACCTTGAACTTGTACTTGTGCGGAAGTGGCTCTGAGGTATTGCTTCCTAGATAAAATGTCTGTGGGGAGAATTTGTATTTGGAAATACGTTCACATTGCGTGGTGAGGAAATTGTCATGGTATTGTTGTGCTTCTTGTGTGCATTGACTCAATTCATCATCTTGTTCATCATTTGACGGAGTGTTGTCGAGTGTGGACACTTTTAATGGACCCAATACCACTTCAATCCTCTGCCTAACTTGCTTTTGCTCCTTCTTATCCCTATTCTTCTCCTCACTAGTAGTACTCCTAGCACTACTTGTCAACTTCCTCCTCCCCTCCATAATATTCTCAATAATAAATCCATCCTCCACCTCACTCTCCTCCCACATCTTGGCCTCCAACTCACACTCCACACCATTGGCACCCCCCACACTTTCTCGAACACCCAACATCATACCCGCAGTTAGAGCATACCGTGCATGACGACGATGTATCTTTTTGGAGGATTTGGTAACTATTGGATTTGGTGTGGTTGTGATTGGTTTGGGCTTTCCGTAGCGGTTTTGATAGGTTGTGGACGAGCGTGTGCGTAGTGTTGTGAGGTTGTTGGTTGTGTTGGAAGGGATAGAGGTTGTTGTTCCACCCCAAACTCGGATTGTGGTGTTGTTGGGTGCTGATCTATTTCTTCGGACTGTAGTAGTAGTAGTAGTAGTAACATTGTCATGATTTGTTGTTGCATTGCCACTTCTTTTGGATGCACTACCATTAACAACAGTAGCAGTACTATTACTCCTACGAAACCTTCTTCCAGCAGCACTAGCACTTCTAATACTGCGCTCCCTTTTAGCCCGTTGACTTTCATCCAATAACAGTTTCCATTCGAGTCGTTCCTCCTTCCAACTTTGATTCCATGATGGTAATATGTGTTGAATTTGGGATGTGGGGACTAGTTCGATGGAGGGGCCGTGGAGGGAGGAGTCTACGGAGGAGATTGACAGTTCTCGTTTGTCATTAGTTGTTGAATTTGTGTTGTTATTGGTGGGAGTTAGGGGGGAGAAGGATGGTGGATGCAATGGCATTTCCGATGGTAAATCTGCCGCTGTAGCTGCTGAGGTTGCTGCTGTTACATTTGTTGCTGCAGTGTGTCTATTTCTCCGCTGAGGTGTATGATGATGATGAACATGCTGATTCGTCCCACAATGATCCTCACAACACGAATAATAATCCTCCTCGTCATCGTCTTCCACACAATAATAATCCACCCCATCGTAATCCCCAACGGTCCTCCCTTCCACCAAACCAGCAATCCTCCTCTGCTGCTCAGCCTCTATCGCCTTGGCCTCCTCTCGTTTACGCCGCGCCACATCTGCCTCGTGCAATTTATTCACTAGGGCATTTAAAATTTGGAGATCTCCATCATTGTAGTCGTGGAGGATTTCTTGGGCGAGGAGGTTGTCGATGTAGCTGTGTCCTCCGGTGGTGGAGGAGGATGTGGTGCTGGAGGAGTTTGTGGAGTGTTGTGATGTGTCAATGTCGTGTTGTGTTAATTTATCCAAGGGGTTGCGACGATCATCGGTGCCGGTTGTAGAGAGGGAGATGGTATCGTCATCATCATCGTAGTTGCTACTATCGCCATCGGTGGTGGTGGTGGTGGTCTCCTCATCATCATTGTAATTGTTTGTTGTATTGTCATCCGGTGTGATGTAGTAATCTTCAATGATGGGTGAGGCAGAGGATGAGGTGGTGGTGGTGGAGTTGGTGCCGGCACTCTTGGTTAGTATTATTGTCATGATCTATCTATAATCTATGATGAAGGAGGCTCTAAGGCGGCCCGATCCGAATCGATGCGAACGTGAACGGCGGCGAAGTGCAATGGGATGCTGGAAACGAATGCATCAAACAAAGATGGCAGAAATAATGTCCGTTTGTTGTGGATCAGAGATCAATTTTCTTGTCGTGTGTCCCAAATAAATTCAACGACTCATCTGCAAAATTTTGAATACGGCCTTTCTCGTGCGAACCACTCTTGAGGATGTGAGATGTGAGTTGTTGTGTGACACTCATGTGCTGGTTCCTGAATTGTGACACGTGGCCTCAGGGGTTAAACAATGGTGACACACATGTGTATGTTTTTTTAGTACCGTATGAAGTGATACACATGAGGTTTTGGGCGAGTCTTTCTCGGTGGTCATGTCACTGAAAAGGAGGTACCTTGGCTCTTGCCAACAATCATACTACCGAGCGAGTCAATAGAGGAGTAGAATAACAACTCGCTACTGCTAAAAGAAGAAGCAGACATCACAAAGTAGAAGAGTCATCGCCATACATAAGTCTTGTCGCTAGAAAAATGAAGGAAAGACTCGTTACAAAGTGCCTGATTATCGTCGTGCTATCATGTGGTGCTCTCCTCGTCACATCCGCATCTACATCACAGCATAGGCAGCTCAGGATGGACAATTTAACCACATCTACTGGTCAAGATAATGCAACAATCCTGACCTCAATTCCAATAGAAGAGACGAAGAAGAAAGTGAAGAAGAGAGTCGAGAATGACACTGTGCTAAAAGATGAACAAGGTGATGCAGGTGTTGAGCTATCTCTGAATGCAAGCAACTTTACAATTGTTACAGAGTCACCGACTTATGCTCCATCGGCTCATCCTACTTCATCACAGCCGACATATCCTCCATCGCCTGGTGTTACTTCATTGCAGCCGACATATCCGCCATCGACCAATGGTAATGATGGCAACACCACTGTTGGAAACATGACCAATTGGATGACACCGGTTACGTTGAATAGCAGTCTATTGGTAGAGGAGACATCGATCGAGCCGAACAATACATCGACAGAGGTGGATGTATCAAACTCAACAAATGATACTAGTTCTTTGTTAATGGTGCAATCATCATTGGCACCATCGGCGATGCCACAGGAAGAACCAGAGACGTCAAATGTGAACATTACGGCAACACCAGATCTAGTTCTAGCCACTTTCGATGCAGCAACCTATGCACCGACGACATCTACACCAGCTGATGCAATCAATTCTCCCACATTGAATCCTTCGGCCAATCCTACGCCTTTAGTAGAAACGGCGGCACCATCAAATAGTTTCGATACAACAACCAGTGTACCACCAACATCTATGCCAACTGTTGTACAAACATTGCATCCTTCGGCCAATCCTACCCCACCAATAGAATCAGTAGCCTCAAGAAGCGTACCGCCAACATCTACGCCTACGACTGCACAAACAGTCAGCTCGCCTACATTCAACCCTTCGCCAGAGCCTACACAACAGAGTGATATTCCAACGCCATATTTACATGAGTCAAATTCGAATGCACCAATAGCAACACCGACGTATGTGTACTCACCACCCTCCAAAGAAGTGGCGATAGATGATAATGAAACGAATACTACAATCACTGATTCACCTTCACCAGCAACAACACAAACACCAACTGTGTCACCAAGCTTCAATCCAACAGTGTCGGCAACAACATCCGAGCCAACGACAGGGCCAACCACAGAGCCAACAACAGAGCCAACTCAATCACATGATTACGACTATCATGACGATGGACCATTGCATGATGACTGGCCCCACGATGAATCCGAAATCAGTACAACACCCACAACACCCACACCAACATCACCAACACCATGGCCAACATACGGGCCAACAACCACTGAAGAAGCAAATGATGCCATACATCCAAGATACCATCCAACATATGAAGAGGAGAAGGAGCCAACATACTATCCAACATATTATCCAACAACACTAAAAAAGGGTGAGCGTGTACGAGAACAAGAAAAGAGGAGACGAAAGAGACTGAATCCACCGACAGAAGCTCCAACTGTAGTGAAGATGGAGTTTTTGGAGGATGTTTCTGCGTCCAAGACTTTGCCGATGGTGATTGGAATGATTTTGACTATTCTTGGGATTGGATGTTGTGCTTGGTGTGTTTAATAGTGCTATGTGATGCTAATGAGGTGTACACTTTAGGTTGGAATAAAAAAATTCTTGTTACATTAAAGAGACTAATTATGTATCTGTCCGATGCTCAAGAGACACAGAAGATTTTGCCTCTCATGTGTTCAACACAATCTCTCATACAACAAAATTCAACAATATAACATTTATGCATTTGACTTCACTGCTCCATTCATATTTGTTGGGTCCCCACTTTTCTCAACAGCATTCACAATATCCACACTGGCACAGCAGTTCAAGCCAAACTTGGACTTCGGTTTCAACTTCTTCTGTGGAGGGTAATTACTTTTCACCTTTGACTTCTCTTTGATCTTCAGATCCTTAGGCTCCGGCAATTTTCGACCCGCGACCCCAAAACAATCTTGACAGTCGGGAAAGTCTCCACTTTCCACCCTTTCCACGAATTTGTTAGCTTTCTTGGCCATTTGCGATGGTCCAACCATGGCCCAAATAAAGCCAGGCAACCCTAAATAGTGATGACAAGGAGCATCCAGGAATGTTCGGGAGTTCAAGACAAATTGTATCGCGGGGGGATAGGCTCCAAGCGCTTTGAACGTCTTGTTCTGGTAATAGAATTGGGAAAAGAACGATTTGAAGTCGAATTTGTTTTGCTTCTCACCTCTTGCAAAATAAAGCAGGTTGTTCCTCATTTCCGAGTCATCTGCAAATGTACTTTCAATGTAAGCGATGATGGCCGCGGAACAACAGACGTTGTATGACACTATGAGTGGACCCATGTTGATTTGATCTCCATCAAATATCTTGAAGTCCTCAGCAACTCGAAATCCATAGAACGTTCCATCCATATCAGCCATGCAGTCAACAAAGAGGGTATCGGCGGGGGATGCCGGCAATGGGACTACCCCCTTCTCTAGCTTGATCTCATCAGAGGTAATACTTGTCACTCGACCCAAACACACAACATCCTTGATGCTCTTGAATCCCGCTAACTCTGACTTGTCAATTGTTGCACCTTTAAAGACTTCGGGGATGGTGCTAGTATCAAGTCTAGCCATGGTGCCATCCTTCTCGTACTGTAAGAACACTTCATAAAGACTTTTGCATTTGACAAGTGGATCAACCAACTTAACTGTGTCCTTTCGATAACTTTTGTATCCTCCCCATAAACCATCACGGACAAAGTACCAAATATCTCTTGATGTAATCCATGTGATAGCCGATTGATCCACTCCATTACGTAGTAAATAAGTAATTGCATCTGAACCGTGTTTCCCAGCACCAATCACAACGTACTTTTTGTATTGCTTCGATGCAACATGTGTCGGCAACTCATTCAAGGGAGCAGAATTGATACTAGAATCAATAGGAAAAGGTGGCCCTTTACGCATCGATGGAACGAGAACATTGGAATGAACCACAACAATCTTCTTACATGATACTCGTGTGACTTCATTTGTGTCAATGTTGGTAACAAAATGATTTCCACTGTCATCTTTTGAATATTCACAATTGAAATAGAGATGCACTCGACCACATTCACGGAATTGCTCTACTACAACTTTGTAGTAATCTTTAATTTCTTGACCAGTTGCAAGGTCGTTAACACTGAATCGTTCATTGCCCTTCTTATCACGAATGTTAGATAGGGGCAAACTATTCACACCGTAGCTACACGATGTCTGATGGAGGCGCACAAATGGATAGCTCTTGGTCCAATGTCCACCTGGTTGAGCATGGCGATCCACAAGGATGACGGTGGCGTTGGCATCGAGTGTTAGGAGGCTGTCAATGAAGGAAAGTCCGGCTGTTCCGGCACCGATGACGAGGTAGGTGGCTGCTTTTTCTTTTGTTGCTGCGGCTTGGGCAGCGGCGGCCGATTTGTTTTGATCTTGTTGTTTGCCCATGACTTTATGCTGTCAGATTGTTCTCTTCACAGCATCAACACTGCTTGCAAATAATGATATAATACTAAAGCAATGTAGATTGCTCTGTGCAGAAGTGGGCAGCCTGCTTCTTGCCTCTCGTTGGTAAACTTTTGTCTTAAAAAGAAGATGCCCAGCAAAGTTGTCTGTTGTATCTGTATGCAATCAACTTTGTTGCTTCTCTGCGTGCAACAGCAAACACAGGATAAAACAGAAAGAACACAGAAGTCACCTTGTGACAATTTATTCGATTCCTACGTAGATTTCAATACCACCCCAGACAAAACCAACACAAACAACACAACAAGCAAAGAGGCTACAATACTTCTTGCCCATCACGTTTTGCTTTACACCGATTATCATGGTGACCTGCAAGCATCAACTTCATCTCCTGGCTGCTCTTTTATTTGCCCTTATGTTGAATCACTCTGCGAATGGATTTTTAGGATCAAGCTGCAGCAGCAACAACAACAACAAGATGGTGGCAAGAAGCAAGAAGGATGAGACTCGTCGCCACAAACACTCCACCACCCATGCAGGGCGCAGCTCATGCCTTTATGAAAGAAGGAGCTATGACGACAAAAGTGGCGAAGAACTATTCGTTGCCTTGCTTTTTGATGACAAATCAACAACGCGCGCGTGACTCACTGCTTTACCCCCATCATTCAGCAGTGATGACTCATCAAGCTAGATAATATGCTCATCTTAGGAACATCGTATCACCATGCCCCTCCAATACCCGAGGAAAGGCGAGGGATATAGAGGTAATGGGTTGTCTGATTATTGCTTTATACATTAGCAAGGGCTTTCTTTCATCTACACAACTAAACCCTCGGCATGATGTTTCGATGGCGCGCCCACCGGGCGAGTATTTCGACTCAACTCGCTCACCCTCGCTTCCAAAATGATGAAACTACATAGCACAATAGCAACAACGGTAGCAATTAGGCGCAAGGGGGGAGCCAGAGTCATGTAAGTTATTATTGTCGGCCACTACTTGTGATGTGCTATCTGTATGAAAAAAAATCTGTCGCATTATTTGTAGACAGGTCGGCGGTCTCTCAGTGTTGTGCGGGCCGAAGAAGCAAATCTTTATCGTTGACGGTGGAAGCTTCTTTATTATCATTACACTGTCTCATCTCACATCTGTATTGTCTACCTACTAGCTTCTAACTGTACATCAAACTACGTCAACTGCATGATGAACTTTCAATATGACGCGCTTGAGGCGAGTGTGAAGCTCGAGGATATTACCTCGTCTTCGCACAACACAGCAATTCTACACCGTCTTAAGAACAACGACCCCGCCTTAAGTTTTCTGTTCATAGACGAATTGTTTGATCATTATGATGATAATGATGACCTCTTTGAAGTCAGGGAGGGGGACGATCTTGGATGGTTGGGATATTTCATTGGTGGAAATGAGACATTGACGTCCTTGTCCGTGTATCAACTGCCAGAAGACAGAGAGCAGGCGGAGATGTTTTTCACAGGAATACAGCTTAACAAATCAATTGGAGATTTTGACATTTCTAGTGGGGTCTTACTCGGCGAGGGTTTTATGGAATGAATCTAAAGAAGAAGCCAACAATACGTCGGTATAAGTAGCTGTTAAATAGTGAGAGTTATTTGGCTACGAGGTGGTTGCAATGATGTGCGTGATGTCGTCTGTGAAAATCAGTGGCTGCGAGTGAGCAAAGCCACGAGAACTTGGCGCCAAAAGCCAGGTTCTCAACACACCCTTGCAGACTACGTCGAGCAAAGAGATCAATTCAATCAAATCCAATGATGATTGTTTCGGTATTTCCTTCTTTTCAAGATTTTTTATGTACAATTTATTGTCTTTCATCTCAATGGTTGGGTTCGGTAATAAAAATAAAAGCAAAGTATCACAGAAGTTTATTTCTGTTTCGGTTGTGTTTCCACCCTTGGAAGTGAGGCAGTATGCCCACCCTTGGAAGTTGGGTCAGCGTGCCAATGATATAAAGCCATCGAAGGTAGGCTATAGGTTCGTCGACAGGCGGAAGCTATTAGTGTGAGGGGACCACCCTATTTGAGGGCTGTGGAATGGCTAGGATGCCAAAAAATTCACTGCCGCCGATATTCCCACACGTGCGCCGTAGCTGCTTCGTGGCGGGGCAATGAGGTCGCTGAGTTGCTTATGGTATGCACCAACAGCATGCTTTGGCGGGCCAGGATGATGCACGGATGTGGGCTGATGGGCGATGATGATGCTGGCCATTTGCCGCCCGCCGCCAATGAGATACGGAATGAGGCCGGTCGTTACCAGGCCCCTTACAATCCCCCTCCTCTGGCATAGGGAAGAGCGAGAAGGGACTATTTAACCAGCTATAAAGAGAGCAACAATTACGTCGGTAATAAGTAGCTGGTAAAGAGTGAGATTTATTGGCTACGAGGTGTTGCATGATGTGCGTGAGTGTCTGTATGAAAATCAGTGGTGCGAGTGAGAAAAGCCACGGGACCTTGGCGCCAAAAAAGCCAGGTTCTCAACAGGACTATTACACAGTGACCTCGATGTCACTTGATTGTCATCTGGAACGTGAATATGCGCATTACTTTGCGATAGGATTGCGCCGATGCGAATCTCTGGAAGATTACAGTGGGCAGTGGCCAGTTACAGCGGAAATAGTCGAATCGCTGACAACGCTTCCTATGCTGGAGAATGTCGGTGTTTGGAAGAACAGAGGGCTGGCAATTAGTCCAGACGAATGTGTGGCACTGAGAGAGCTGCTCCTGAATGCCAACAGACTGAATCATCTCGATCTCTCTGGCGTTGGTCTTGGAAACGATGGTTTGAGGCTTTTGGCTGAAGGACTTGCTTGTTACTCCTCTCTAGCTGATGGAGTATTGGATCTTTCTAGCAACGACATAGGTGATGAGGGTTTGCATGCTTTGCTTCGTCTCTAGCCAGCAATGGAAAACTGCAAAAAATGTTTCTCACAAACAACAACATTGGCGACAAAGGCTTGGAAGCTTTGGCTGAACCACTTGCTCATAATAGAGCTCTGCGTTGTTTATCCTTCTCAGGAAATACAGCGATCACCAAAATTGGAGTGAGGGCAATATCTCGATCCATACAATCCCGCAAGTGTAGATTAGAGGATCTGAGGCTTGATAGGATCAACATCTGTGAGGACGGAGGAAAGATCCTTGGGGATGCTTTGTCTGTAAATACTTCACTAGTATCGCTGTCGCTGAGGTGCGAGGATAATGACATGAGCATCGGCGATAATGGATTGAAGGCTTTGGCAGTTGGACTTTCACGGAATAGCCATCTGAAAAACTCAACCTATCTGAAAACACAGCCATTACTTCTGTGGGATTACGCTCTCTCAAGCAGTACTTCCGATCTCCGACATGTGCACTGAAGACCCTCATTATCAAATCTGTCAATATTGGTGACGAAGGTGCCTGTGCTCTTACTGATGCATTGGGTCTGAACAAGTCTTTGAAAAGGTTGTCATTTTGTAATCGAGGGATCACTTCAAAAGGGATGAAAGCATTCTTGAAATTGATATGTGATTCATCATCTCCGAACAGCATCTACCTATCCAACCATACCATTTGCAGTCTCTCTACTTTTGGGGATGAAAGTGAGGTTCAAAAGAATATCACTACTTGGCTCGGAATGAACAGGCGATGTGATGCTCGGAATGCAGCGAAATCCAAGATTATGCACTTCTTTCCTGATCTTGACATGGTGCCGTTATTCCAGTGGAACCTGAAGTTTCTTCCCTTGGTCAAAAGCTGGTTCGACACGGTTGCTTCGCCAAATGATGATTTTGCGGCTAGCATTCGTAATAGAGAACTATCGACTGTCTACAAATTTGTCAGAGGATTGCCGTTGCTGGTTGC
This sequence comes from Skeletonema costatum, assembly GCA_018806925.1. Taxonomy (NCBI): domain Eukaryota; phylum Bacillariophyta; class Thalassiosirophyceae; order Thalassiosirales; family Thalassiosiraceae; genus Skeletonema; species Skeletonema costatum. Next base: position 91,208 of record JAHBBA010000343.1, on the reverse strand, counting down.
AGATGACTTCCAACATTATCTCACTCAACAACTTCAGCGAATCCGCGCTAAGATGAGTGGGTTGGAAGAAGAGGAGCGCTGCCTGATGCAAGTATAAAATGCTGAGACCGTTGAAGGAAGAGGGAAAGATCTCATTTATTATTCAGTGCCATGCTCATCTTGGATCTTCACTAATCAATGAGGTAGCAACTCCTACCAAATAAGCAATATATAATTATGGCTCTATCACTAAGGAATATCTAAACTATGACACAACTACCCGACCAAATATGGGGCAGTGAGGAATGCGGTCAACATCTGCTTCAACTTTCGAGAATCATCGTGACTGAGATGAACCCCGGGGTGCCAATACTTACTGATTATTTCCTAGTAAACAGCTGGCCTCGCAACTATTGTACACTCTCGACGGCACAACAGACGATCAGGAGAGCCGGGTTAGTATTTAAACTCAAGCTCAAGCGCCGTAGATGGAAGTTGTGCGTGTATTGTTAGGATGTGATAATAGATATTAAGATTTTAGAGAGAAGTTCTTATGCTATCAACCGTATTATTACAGATGAGACATTAGAACACAAGTAGATTAGCTATTGCGTATTACGTCTCATAGTAGTCATGAATAGGAACATCCGATGCAATGTCATGGCACCAGACTCCAAAGTTATGAGCCATGTTACCCCAGTACAAGTGAAGAAGGTTGCGGCTGTCAAAATGTCTGAAGCCTTGCCAAGAAGGTTTCGTTGAAAAGCATTCCAATATGTACGCCCCTATTGCAGCTAAGATGAAGCTTCACATGTGTTTGGTTGCGCAATCTCTCCGAGTCCTCCTCTCATTCATGCGTAAAGAGGTGTGTTCAGGCTTGTTTGCGTAAAGAGGTGGGAGCAGGCTCTAGAACGATGCAGGGATTAGGGATCCGCAGGGGCCCTCTGAAGAGCAGCTGCTGGTGACGTAGCAGTGTGGTGGCGATGAGATCCTAAGAATGATACAACTCATTTCTACCGAGACAATCTTTTCGCTGTTGAGCGACGCAGCTTCCTCAGTTTTAGCTTCTTCTCCCTGTAGTGAGTGCCCTTGTGACCCTTCCACCAAATCTTTGCTGCAATCAACATGCTCATTTTTTCAATGTGAATGATGTGAAGTTAGTTTCTCTTTATCAAATTTATGTAACCAAAGAGGTTGGTCGATAGCATCACGTTTTGTACTTATGGTATTGCGTCAGCCGCCGGCGCGGCGTCTCGTCAGCGGCATGGATTTGAAAAAGAAAACGGGCTCCCTGACTTGGAGATACTGACAGCTGCGTCATCGGCATTGAAATGTCATTATGTAGATTTTGATTTGTGGGATGCTGGTTTTTGAAGAAGAACACGTATGTGGCAGCTGCTAGCTCAAGGCATTGAATCGTGGAGAAGCTGTCATATTTTCATTTGAGTTGAAGTGTCAGTACCTATGCATGTTGAAAGGTATAGACCTTGTTTCCATAAGCCCCCCAGAAAAATAATCACCCATCTTGGCGCCTCAAAGCATTTTTTACTCTCCTCATGATGATGACATCTCCCATGCAGTTGTAAGGCCCACAGATTGGCAAGCAATAAGTCAACAGAATGATAGTAGTTGACAGCAGTAATAATGCGCTGATCCTGCTACATTTCCTCCAAGCATAGACGCCTGATATTGGACAGTTGCTACGAAATAAGTACCCATTATATAGCCATCTCTACTATCATCCATGTTGCCATATCACAGTTGAGCATCACTTCATATAGTATTTCATTAATTAATACCGTTATATTGACATGTGAAAAATTTCTCTGCCTACTTGCGATATTTACTATCTATTGATGTGATTAAGGTTTGCTATTCCTCCACATCGTATGGATCAGGATGCTTAGTTGTTGAATTGCCATTTCTGTACTTCTCCTCTGATCTCTGATCGATTTGGCTGTCTAGCAAATCAAAGTCAACACCTCGTCACAATGTACTCTCTACGAAATGTATTGCCGCGAGTTTCTCGCTTGTCGTATGATAAAAGTGTTCCTCTACTCCCGGGGCTCTTACACAAGTACCACGTGCGCTTGTGCCTCACTCGGCAAATCCTCCATGACGACGCATCTCTCTTGCTTCTATCAATAACCCGGTCAGTTGTCACTCTTGCCGCTTCATTGATGTGTGATAGAGCTGTTGCGTTCATGTTGTTTGTCGTGTTAAGATTACAATAAAGCCACTCTCACTCAGCCTATATTGTAGCTCGGCTACAAAAAATGTACAATGATCCGTACCTCGCCAAGTCAGCACCAGCATTTCAACATCCATTCGAAGGCAAATCTCCCAGCTATTTGTCGTGACGATTGTTTAATCGTTTCGTTTTAGGCGGCGAAATAGGGCAAAGGCAATACCATGTCTCCTCTCCTATCTTCAATCAGCTCCGCCAGCCACCAACATAGACATCATCATCATTTGATCCTCATGATTTCATCCACAACACTCCACTCCATTGTAGGTATAGGTTTGTCTATTGCAGTGTGCGCTAATGTTTCTCATCAGATTGGGTTGAGTGATATTTCAAGTGTCCCTAAGATCTTCACACCACTCTCCACTTATTGTTATGTATTGTACATCAACAAGTTAGCGCGTCTATGATAGTCAGAGAAACCACATCTACCAACTTCAATGCACTGCAAAACCCCAGAATACTGTTGAGACTCAATAATAACGTTTTGGAACTGTTATACTTCAATAAGTTGCTATCTATCTCTCTACTTCCCATACACTGACTCTGCTGCATTGCACGAATAATAACGCTTTCATCGTATGATGAACGAGCTGCATCGTCTACATCCATCACAGTACACCCATCCAACACACCAGAAAGTTGTAATATCATCAATCCATATTATTTTGTTGCTTCTGAGAGTCGTGGGTGCCATGGATTGCCTCATAGGTTACGTTACGTACCCCCGATGTTGTTATTATTTGTCTCTAGAGGCTGAATCGTACGCATTGATGACAGTACGAAAGAACATTCCACCTCCTCTGTGACAGAAGGTATACACAGCACGTGGCCTCTCGAAGCCTCATTGCAACTGTAGACTACCGTTACCCTTTTGACGTTGTTATTCTCCCCTCCCATCAAGTTGGTTGTGCCGATATAATGACAAAATAACGACGAGTCGATTTGGAATAGATGAGCCGTAACGGCGACCCTGACCAAGAAACACGCCGCCCTTTCGTATCATAGCATTGAATCGTCAATTGATCGGTTTGTAGGGATGTAGAGGTGCATAGATACAACGAATATGTTGTTGTGTAGGTGGCGATTTCGTCATTTTAGCACCAACGGACATAAGATGTGTGAAGGCACCGAAAATAAAGGTAGGTGTACAAGGCAATTCATGCTTCGCTCATAATCGGTTGATATCGACCCACCACGGTTGGCGGAGGCGGTTTGGGGTGGTAAATCCATTGGTGGTGCATGGGCATAGGGGTGTTGGGGTCACCATTGTCCGTTGCTTTTTTGTGTTGAGGTGGTTCAAAAATCCTTTGAGGCGCAGGAGAAGCGGGGAAGCTTATGGAACAAGGTCTATTGTGACATGCAAACCGACACACCCACTAGTTTGCCACTTTTTGTTCTTGCTACAATACAATACCTGCTCATAACTGACCCATCAAGGAAATCAAGGCTGTGTAGACTGAGACAGCGCAGGCAGCGTCCGTCAGCGGCATGGAATTTTCCATGAAGAGAACGCAGACCATGGAATTGAAGATTGAAGCTGAGAAGCTGTCATTCTAGTTTGATTAAGTGTCAGAACGACTTCCAACGTCCTCACTCGATTGCTTCAGAATCAACGCTAAGAATGGTTAGTTGGAAGAAGAGGAGCGCCGCCTGATGATCATAACACGCAGACTGTAAGTTGTACGTTTAGGTCAAGATGTGAATAATATAGGTACTTATTAGAGAGACGTATTTATACTATGTTCCTAATACAGAGATATAGACACTCACGCAGATTTGCACTTGCATCTCATAGTAGATATGGCACTAGACCCAATTGTGATTGTGAGCCATGTTATCCCCAGTGTTGTGCACTTGCTGTATTTGCAAGTATCTAATTTCGATCAAGTTTCAGTGGGAAAGAAACATTGTGCCTGGCAAAATTCCTGAAGCTTTTCCAAGACTCGGGTGTTGGGTAAGAAAAGCATTCCAATAAAGTACGCACCAATGCAATTAATGAGTTGGATGCGCAATGTTGTGCCCTTCTCTGATCGTGCGAAGGAGGTGAGAGGTGAGTGGTGGCTCTAGAACGATGCAGGGACTCGCTGGGTCCTCTGTAGAGCAGCCATGACAGTGTGAATGAAGTAGAATCGGCCGACACATAATGTGCGGTAAAGTTACGTGTGAGTGCTTGGAAGTCTCGTTTGATGACGTCGATGGGGTTTACGATGCTTGAGCTTGAGAAGATGGCATTGAAAGAAGCACCACATCAGCAAGGAAGCATATGGATCGTGTCGTCACGGATGCATCGTTGTATTGGGATTACATAATCCACTTTGGCCAGAAGTTGCAAACCCTAATAACAGATATGTTACAGTCTGTTGGATATGAATATGATTAAAAGTATGCTAGTTAGAATCTGAGGTTGCTTGGGGTCAAAAGAAGATGATAACAGCCTCCGCAAGGATTTGTTGGTGTGAATAATTGATTCGTCACAGTTTCTACATAAACATAATCCTATTACGAATAGACAATATCAGCAGACTTTCAATGTCGTCGAGCTAGTTGAAGGCCACGCTGCCTGCCGGTCGTCCCAATCGATAGGGTGAAAAGCAATAACCGAGACTGCCGAGATGACGCCAACGCCAGCAAGAACATAAAAATGGAAGACCTCCCAGTTGTCGCCGGAAAGTTCCCCTTCCTCTTTTATTTGTTGCTGTTGGTCGACGTCCTCATCGTCGCCATACTCTTTGTCTTCATCATCTGCTTCTTTCCCTTCTCTAAGCAGAGCTCCGTGAATGCTGAATGGATCATACCTTACTTTTGTCGAATGCTTCTTCATGGCTTCTATCTGAGACGCCTTCAAGGGAGTAGCAAGTAAGATCCCCCAGCTCCGCTCCATGTAATGTCCTTCTTGAATATTATCTCCTCTCTCCAGAGCCTTCTCAATTGTCTTCCACACTCTCATGTCTTGCTTGAAAATGTTTGCAGTAGACGCTGCAAAGATCCCTCCGTAACACACTTGAACAACGGAGCCTGCAGATCGCGTGACATTCAAAGAGTTGTAAAAGTCTCCGAGAGTTTTGTTACCAACACGAAATGGCACTTCATCTGCAGTGCTGCCTTCACGATATGACTTTATATCAAAAGTAAACAAAGTATCTTTATCATGATATGGGGACCAGCTCCCAGCCCACATACTGTCAAACGTGACACCACATGCAAACCCATTTGAAGATGAAGCTATGTGAACAAGTGATTTAGGTTCGGTGCCAGGATCTTGATGCTCGAATTCTTCTGTAGTCGTATCTTTCAAGAATATAACAATGGAGTTGTCATCTTTCGAGGTAGCTAGTGTTGGAAGGATGGTTGTAATGAAGTACGCATAAGTATGATCACATCTGCCAACGTTTGGTAGCACCACTGTAGTTGCACCCATTGGGGCTCCCTCCACCTCATGGCCACACTTACTAATCACATGGATACTGGCGACATTCGTGAACCCATTAAGGTAGCCAGACATCCAGTTGAGTGGTGTGTTGCAATGTGAGACGACAATGTGCAACTTTTTATGAATTGCTTCCTCAACCGATGACACCATGCCTGGATAACGATTGGCGCGCCACAACCCTCCACATACTGCATCCTCTTCGCAGTCTACACATTTACAGGTGCGTATAAGTGTCTCATCTTCGACTGCTGCTGCCGCTGCTGCTGCTGCAACTTCTTGAACAGCTGCTGTTGCTGTTGAACCAATGTTATCAGTGGTAGTAATAGTAGTAGTAGAAATAATAGGAGCACCCGCACCCATTATTTTAATGGCGTCTTTGATTTCGGTGTCCTCGCCGTCCAATTTGAAGAAAACAACATGACAATTCAATGCTGCAAACATGGCTGCCAAGAAGATGAACAGCCATATCCAGGTCGTAGTTTTATCGTTTCGATGGTGGCTGATTGACATTGTCATTGTTGGTATGGGGCGCTGCCGGGTTCGATGGACAGCAGATGATCTGACTATGGCGCCTTTGGGGTGGCCGTGTTAGCAGAGGCTAACACTGGGATGGTGGAATAAGATAGAAGAAGAAAGAATGAAGCCCTCACAAACAGACGTCAGGGTCACGGTGGCCGCATCCGACCCCAAATTTTGTCCTGTACTGATTCCTACGTGGTGTTTTACCTTTTACTAAAAGGTAAATGGACACTCTCAATACAATACCATTTACCCACGAACCACGAACCAGCAACAGGCAACAGCACCAGCCGAGCAGGGAACCAGCCGAGCAAACACCTAAGTGTCCGCACGAGAGGCGAAAGTTGTTGTTTTGCGGTGCTGGTGCCAGCAGTAACTCACACGACAAGACTGTGTGGGGGGTTTACTAACAATAGATCCAGAGACCATGAATCATCTCTTCTTACGACAACGTCGTCGCCGGCAAAGTAGACGACTGTGGGATATCGAGGCAGCTCCCCCTCCCATTAATAATAAAGTGAAATCAGGAAGACGAATAATAGCTGCACGTATGATGATGATGATAATACCTCAACGTAGTCGCCGATATGTGTATGTGGCAATCGCAACAGCATTCATCGGCTTTCTAAGATTTAGCTACTTTATAGGAGTTGGAGTTGCGCCCAATCAGGAACATCGAAGCAACAAAGTAGTTGCGCCCAATCAGGAACATCGAAGCAACAAGTCTTTTAACAGCATGTATTGGTTGGGTCTTGATGAGGAAGCAAGAGACGCAGCAACGATTTTGGGATATAATGAGGAGCTGTGGGATGGGGATGATGACGAAGATCCACCAATTTTTGGAACTCCATTCGCCAACTTGCACTCAAGAGAAAAGGAAGCGGCAAGGTACCTAAATATGGTTGACCAATTCCCATTATTCCAGTCCAACGGAGTTCCATGGTCTAGTTTGAATGTACCTGCTCAAGATGCGGCAGCCTTGTTGGGTTACGATGAAGTCCTTTGGAATCAAAATTATCCCATCCCAATATTGATGAATAGAACTCAGAGATTAGACGCGGTCCCTTCTCGCCTACTACGTACTATCAGATTTCTTGGTTTGGATCATTACTATGATTTGTCAAGGTTACAAACGAAAAACGGCAATTATAACACACCCCGTTATATTGACAATACAAATATGGAATTGGTCAAGAAACAACTTCAGGACCTTGCAGACCAAAAAATATTGTTGTATATCACAACGCATATGTCCGATCTACATAGATCTGCATTAGAATATGTTTGGCCCTATGCTGTCAATGCTTCCAATTTGTTGTCTCAGGTGGACGTCCTCTTCCATTATTCAACAACAACAAGTGCAGAGGAACAAGAAGAGCAACTAAGTCCCCATCATCTAATGAAGACCGCCTTTGGACCGTCAGGTAATAACGTTACGATCCTTCATTCTAGACAAAATCCTGGATATCAAGAAGGCGCAATACAGGCAATCTCGGATGCTCTAGAGAATAATTGGTTTACACCATACGACTGGATAATCCGTGTGAACCCCGACGTCATTATAAGAAATGATACATGGATCATCCACCAAATGTTAGACAAAGAAAAGGTCGGAGCCATACTGGTAGATTGTGGTGATAAGTTCTTGAATTCAGCTAAATATGCCAAAGTTCATACGGATTTTTCAATATTTCAACCGAAATACATCCAAGTGCCAGAAGAAGCGAAACGCATAGTAAATGCTGAAAAACATTTTTCCAAGATTATTGAAGAAGTATGGACCACTGGTCGGGCTGCCATTCTACCTGATAATGATCCTAATCATGGGATGTGTAGGGTCCGAGGCCACAAATCATCAGTAGTTCATGATCATGAGTGGTTAGACGGTATGATCCAATGCTTCAATCAGGGTATCTATAATTTCACAAAATGCAACTCTTTGAACAGTTGAATGAATTCAAATGCAAATCAATATGGTAGCACCAGGAGAAAGTAATGATATGATGTCTTCTGTTTATTGCTTGATATGATATGTCTATTATGGTTGACTATTTATTGCACTGTATGATCATGCAGGAGTCTCAGCTCCCACCAAGTTGTGGAAAACATAATACAAGTCCCTACATCACCGTCATACTAGTTCCGTGGCGCCGAGGTTGTCGTAGCCGCCAATCTTCATGCTGCACAATAGGTGTTTCAGCTATTTTGATGTGGTCGAAGGCAGCTGGGACGTTGGGCTAGCTATTTGCTACTCCAGAAGTTAAGGTGGATAACACTCCCAAGTTAGAAAGCATTGGCCAAGCTATAGCAATTATCAAAGGAATTGAAGATGCAAAGAGTGAAAAGAGGAAGAATGGAGATGGAAAGAACAAAGCGAAGAAGTAAAGAGATGGAGGTGGTGATGTGGCACACATTATATTCATAGAGATTATCTGCTGAATGCCTTGGTTACTTCTGAACTAAGAGATTTATCATTAGCGTGTTTGTTTCTAAGCTACGTTACTTCGTTAGATTGTGCGTCGAATGATATGTTTTATATTTCACAAGAACGTCGCTCATGTTCATAGTAACATATAGTAATAACATACGGAGTAGTAATCAACAGAAGCTACGATGTCTACCATGTTGGGTTGCGCAATGTCCGTGTCCGTAAGCAGGAGGCTCGACTCTGGATGGTGCTCCATCCAGGCAGATTGGTGAAGGTCTGTGGTATCTTTTGAGGATGTATCGATGCATCAGCCAGTGCTTTAAGATCAATATGGCACACAAACGAGAGAGATGGGTATCAAACCAGTTGTTTTACTACAATTACAATCTATCCCACAGTCATGATGCCAAATTATTCGATGTAGTACTCTGAATCACAGTAGTTGGCATGGATCGGTTGGCACGTCTCACCTTCCCCAGCACATTCCCAAGTGCATGGTTCACCACAGAACGAGCGTGCATCCAATTCAGATTTGCCACAGCGGGTCCAAACAGTGCTTTGGACGGGGTCAACATAAACACGCTTGGGGATAGATCCGCAGTAGTTGGGATGGACTCCCCAGCAATATTCTCCAGGTCCACAGTCATTTACTGACTGACAAACATTTCCACAAGTCTCTCTTGCTTGAAGCTCGTTTTGGCCACAGCGATTCTCTCTGTTAACTACCAACTCGGTAGTAGGTTGAGGAGTTGCCTGAGGGGACTTGGTAGGAGCAGGAGTCACAGCAGTTGGCTCTCCTGTTGGCTGCGATGTAGTAGGAAGGGGCGTCGGTTGAGATGTCGGTCCAGACGTTGGCGACGGAGTTACCAGAGTAGGAGTAGGAGTCATAGCAGTTGGTTCTTGTGTAGGTGTAGGTGTGGAAGGAGTGGGTGTTGGCATGGAAGTTGTTGGCTCGGGTGTTGGAGGAGAACTAGGAGCAGGAGTCACAGCAGTCGGTTCGACTGTGGACAGAGATGTGGTTGGAACGGATGTTGGTTCAGACGTTGGCATGGAAGTTGTTGGCTCGGGCGTTGGAGGAGATGTAGGAGCCTTGGATGGAGCATGAGTCATTGTGGTTGTGGTGGTAGTTGTCGTTGTAACAGTACTCGATGTGGTCTGGGAATTTGAGCAGCCTGCACTCAAAGAGACCTCGCTCACCACCTGATCTGACCACCCTCCTCCAGCGTCATGAGTAGCGACCCAGAAGAAAGCTCCTCCATTGCAAGCAAATTCGCCATTGTTGAAATCCTTGATCTCCTGTTGAATTTGGACGGCTTGATTAGCGTTCACGTTTGAGCCTGTTCCAGAGCAGTCTGAAATGCAGTGTCCAAACACGACCTTGTTCGGTTCATTGTCAAACATTTCATTTGCCAATGAAGAGTAGATGGTAGAAGCCTTGATAGATCCAGCGCCTGTGCCATCAAAACCATCTAATCCAGCACGAGTGTATCCATTGTAGAACTGAGGCATCAGAAAGTCAAGGTCGGCACGTCGCTCGTGAAGAATGTCAAAGTACTTCGAGTCATGACCATTGGAAGGGACGAGATCAGTATCCATCGGAGCATGGGTGATCTCATAGCGGCCGCGACTGTATCCATTACTTGCTTGAAGCACATCCAATTTAGTCCTGAGCAAAGAAGTCATTGAGTTCAAGAAGAGCTGCGCCTTTTCATCAGTGTAGAGACTTGAACGTTGAGCACATCTACCAGCTTGCTTGCCAGCAACATCGTAACAATACTCGTAGTCAATATCAACTCCGTCGAGATTTTGGTCTTCGATCATGCTAACAAGGCCAGTAGATAGTTTATCCTCACGGCCAAAGCAGTAATCCCAGCAGTTATTTTGATCACCTGTGGATGAAATAGATTGTCAGTTGTTAGAAAGATGTGAATATACGACCAAGTCAACTCATATGACATAGATGAACTTACCTGACCATGAACCGCCCATTCCAGCACCACCAAAACTCATAATTACTTTCTTGCCCATCCCACGCCACTTCTCAATCAAGTCAGGACGTGCTTGATTGCCGCAAAGTGGAAGACTACTAGGTACTTGGCATTGAGCATCACAATTATTCTTCGCTGCAGACCAAGTATAGGATACTGCGAATGCAATTACAATGTGCGAGTAAGCATCAATTTGCTCATCGGTAGGACAAGCTTGCCAGTTTCCAACGTAGGCAATGAGGCGGCTATCTTCTCCGTGATCAGCATCATAGTTAAATCCAGGAGATGGAGGAGGATTGCTTGTTGGAGGACTTGGAGTGGGTGGGCTTGGACTAGGTGGTGAAGGAGGCTGACCATCACAGTTGCTTTGGCAGCATTCTCCACAGTATCCTTCTGAATTTCCACAATAGCCCCACTGACTGCAGCACATGCCATTGGAGCAAGGATTATTTGGACCGCAGGCATTATTTTCAGCAGGACAGCTCGAAGGAGCCGGAGGTGGTACATTCGTCGTTGTAGACGTTGTAGTAGTGGTTGTGGTTGCACCTGTGGTGGTAGTGGCCTGAGTAGTTGTCTGGGGAGGAGGAGGAGTCGTGGGAGGTGATGGAGGAGGGGGGTCGCTTGCGCAATCACTCGAAATTCTGATTTCAGCACAATTCCAAAACTGAATAGAGAGGTAATGTGGCAAGATGGGGATGAAAGTTTAGAGGGTTGCTTGATATGCATAATTGGGACGAAAACATAGCGAACACATAAATTGACCAATCTGCTCACCTGTTCAGGAACTCCACGTCCATCGGAAGGAATGGAGTTGCAAACACCAAGCTGTAAATTTGGTTCGAAGCCTGCCGGAAAGTTGTAGTTGAGATAGCCTTCATCAGCCATGCAACTGTTTCCAGTAAGGTAGTGCCATTGGAGAAGTACTAATTCTCCAGACAAACCCTCCGGCAGCTTGAAACGATGAGAGAACTTGTAATCCCCACTGTTGTCTTTTTGGATAATTGCAGAGTCTGCACGAGGAATGTAAGCACGGTTGGGATAGTTTGGATCGGGAAGACTGCCATACAAAACATCCTCCACAAAGGTGAGCGGATTACTATCAAAGCATTCTTGAGATGCCACTTCACCAGCGTTGATAGCACATGCCTTGTAGCTAAAGTGACCCATATGGTGAGCAGTGAGGACGACATCCAGCTCCACCACATCTCCTCCAGCGTAGCACGCTTGGACAGCAGGAGCTAAATTACCACCAAGCGCATTCTTGGGAAAATCATAGTTGCGATCGGCGGTTAAGCCACAACTTGCTTCTGTGCCGCCAACGTTGAGACCTGAAGGGAAGGGAAGGAAACATGTTAGGATGACAACATTGAAAGGAAAAAGGCAGACGTCCTCCTCGATAATGAGTACGAAGGCAAGAAAGGAGATAGACGAACTTACAATGAGGACAATCTTCCGGATATGGAGTAGTTTCGTCGGCTGGCCAGTAAGCGCCATCCTGCTTGGCAACATAATTCCGAGAGCGAGGAGACACGAGATGACCATGTCCATGGACGTTGGAGGCGAGGGAAGTAAAGATGACGGCGATCGCCGCAGCGGTGAGTTGTCTAGATAACAACATGTTGGATGTATCTTAGGGTTTGAAGAAGACGAAGGAAAACTGGCTGCTAGTTGTTGTGAGAGATTGTTTATGAGCGGTTGCTCGATCTGGATCTGTCGGATGGAGATATTTTCGGGATCATGTTCGGATAGGAGTAGTTGTAATAGTGATTGGAAAGACAACAACTTTGATAAGCATCTTTCAAGGATACAGGTAACGGGATCGTAGTGGCTGAACTAGTAATTGGAAAGCCAACGGCTTGATAAGCCTCTTGAAAGGTGTAATATAATTGCTGGATCTGAAGATATTTTCGGGATCGTTTTTGGGATCGGAATGGTTGAACTAGTGATTGGAAAGCCGACGGAGTTGATAAGCCTCATTCAAAGATACTATAATCGGGATCGGAGTAGCTGAAAGAAGTGATGGAAAGCTGGCGGCGTTGACAAGGGTGCAAGTAAATCTATATTGGCAAGATTGACATGTCGCAGTTTTGAACAAAGATGATATAGTGTAGATGAAATACAAAAGTCTGGGATCAAATACCACACAAAAGTATATTCATCTATTCCTATGTGAACAGGTACACCATCTGATCAAAGAAAAATACAATAGATATTTACTTATAGCTAATTCGTGAGATTTTGATAAGAATGCTGTGACAATTTGATTGCAAGACGACATTTACATTCCGTCACACACAATTCGGGTTTGGATAATGCTTGTACTTAGACGCCTGCGTGTTCGTCTTCATCAATCATACTTCTATCCACCCCTTTTATCTCGGATCAACTGTTGGCCACAAAATCAAAGTTGATCTTAAATTTAAGTATGCCATGTTCAAAATTGCAGTGACGTCTTTTTCGCCGAGTTTTGTTGTGGAGGTGTATTATTTGACACCGTAACTTCCGCAGAGTCGGTGCAGGGGGTATAGTTTGACTTGATGGTGGAAGCATTGGTGCGGGGTGTTCATCAGCCAGTCCAGACCAGCTGACCTTGTGACAACTTGTGCTTCCCTTCCTCAAAGGCTCGTTAGAATCAAATTGAAGCAATGTTGCTAAAACTGGCAGCAGCGCTGTTCGCTCGCTAGATCCAGGCGGTTTGACAAGATATTGAACCACGATGCACTTCAAATAATCCATCGCTCGTACGTATCTAGTAACATATCGTAATAATATACAAAAGGAGTAGTAATCAACAGAAGCCACGTTATCTACAATGTTGGGTTGCGCAATATGTCCTCTTCTGTTCGTGCGTAAGTAGGTAGTCGGCTCTGGGATGAGAAGTTTAGCTGGGCCAGCTCTTGGCGTCTAGCAAAAGCCAGAAGCCAGAAGCCAGAAGCCAGAAGCCAGATTCAATCACGCAGATGGAGTCAATCAAGAGGACTGGCATGGCGGGTCCGGTCGGCGGCAAGTTTTGGAATTTGAAACGGTACTGAAAGGGCCCAAAGTGTTGCAGATTCAGAAGATTCGGCAACAGGACGGAAGATTCACTTGTGACGTCGCTCGTGACCCGCCGGCCCGCCCGCCAAATGAAAATGCACGGCCTAGCTTTTTTTGATTGATTGGAGAGTGGAGAGGAACGTGTCATAAAATTGAAATGCTCTTCCGAAGCACATTGATGTCAATAACACTCCTCCAACGCAGCATAACTTCACTCAATACCATGCCGAAACAGATGAAGAGAATACGTTCTTTTTCTAAAGCAACAGCCATGCAGTCACCTACTTTCTCTCTCGCCAACAAGTTGGTACGTCGTTTCAAAGAACATTCTTTGTTCGTATGCTCTGATGTTCAATCACTCACCAACTCTTCTCAACCTCTTTCAGAATGTCACCGATGATATCACGCACAACCATCGACCTGCGGTGATCGGACATCGTGGATCACTCTACAACCGCTTTAGAAAACACATCACGCAGTTTCATAGAAGCCGCTCAGGCCGGCGCAGATGGCATTGAACTTGATGTCTTCCTACTCAAGTGTGGAACCCTCGTCGTGTTCCATGGTACTGGTACAGATCAGTCACCGGGGTTATTGAGCTCGTATTGTGGAATAGAAGGGTCGATTCTCGAATACACCGCTGATGAGGCGAGGAGTCAACTAACATTCAACAAGCACTCGGATCAATTTGGATGTGGACCGGACTTGATCACGGATGACAATCATGACGACCACTATTGCTATGTGCACACGCTAGAAGAAGTGCTAATCACTCTTAGGGATCATCCTGATGTAAAACCGGATTTCGTGATCAAGATAGAGTTGAAAGGACCTGGTACCGCCTTTCCATCTGTCGAGCTTGTAAAGAAGCACAACATGATCCACCGTTGTCAATTCGCCTCTTTCAATCATGAACGTATTGCAGAGGTGAAATATCTTGCACCAGATGCAATAACTGGCGCTTTGTGGGCTGATTTACCTGATGATTTCCTTGAGAGGTGTCTTCAGGTGCAAGCTGATGAGGTTCATTTTCGTTATGACACTTGTACACACAACAATGTTGAAGCTGCTCACAACGCTGGTCTTAATACCATGGCGTGGTTTCGTGGACCCAAAGCAATGGGTACAGATGCTATCAAATATCATGATGTCGGTAATGAGGATGTCAATATGTACAAGACTGTCTTACAGAGTGGTGTAATGAGTTTATGTGCAAATCGACCCTCCATTTGCCTTGGAGGGCAGTCTTGGAACAGGTAGCGAGATGTATTTCTGACGACGAAGATGAATGAATGCGATAATTACTGATGATTGATAGCAACAAATACAATGCCCCTTGAAGGAAGAGTCTCCGCCTATGCCTTCATCCTCGGCACTATGAAAGTATCCAATTAGATTATAGAAATTCTTAGGTTTAACAACAACGAAAATTATACATGTATCGAGAATAGAAAAGGATCCTAATAGAGCTAGTCTGCTCAGAAGTTGTTATGACTGTTTCGTCCGCATTAAAGCTGCATGACATTCTTTTCAGATGAGGCTATAAAGATTTCATCGTAAGCAGAGGATCTCAATAACTCTCCTTCAAACAGATCAAAGTCGCCCGAACTGCTAGCAAAGGTATAGTCAGCACCAACTTCAAAGCTATCTCGAAGAGACTCAAAGCGCTCTCTAAGAGTTTGGAGATGCAATAGATGAGGTGATCAAATATTGCAGCGCAGATCATCTGTTTCCATTACATTCATCCGCGAAGAGAAGAACCCATCAGCCTCTTGGTTTTACTTGAGGTAGCCCCGGCTGAGCCTCCGATTCGCCGCCCTCCTCTCATGTGGCAGATGTCATCGTCTCCAGAGTCGTCTTCTTCCTCCTCAGCTTTTAATGCCTCCCTTGCTTTGGTATCCTCACTGGAAGAAGAACGATCACTTCCCAGTGTGCTACAATTATCTCTAATCGCAGAGACCTGGTCTCGGAGTACCTTTTCGGAGAGAGCAAGAAGCGAAGGTGCACGTTAAAGTCAGATACTAGAAACAGCTGGAAGACAGAGGTAATCGTCAACATCATGCAACAACACTACACAAACTTACTTGGCACACTTTCTTCTCTCGCAGTTTCGTTACTCACTTCCACCCACAACATCCGCCTTGTAGTCTATCTTTTTGAGAAATCGACCTCCCGTCTTCTTGACTTGCTGCAGAACTTGCCTGTAATAAATGATGGAGGCTTGTGAGACATTGCAGCAAAAACCAACTCATACCAATAGTCTCATCCTCCTTCGTCGGCCTCTTACCTAGATATTATACCCTTCCCCGTTTTATCAGCATCACCATACTCTCTAACCCGACAAAGTGCGAAAGTCCTCAACTGTTTATTGCCCTCGTGAGCAAAGTTATTGCCTCCTCGGCCGAGAAGAACATCATTGCTAGTTGGACGAATCGACATGATCAATCGCTTCCCCTTTACCTCTCTTTGTGTCCATTCAAAAGTCTGTACTGATTTTTGGCTTCTATTACATAGATGCTGCGCCTCCATTATTCAGAGAACGGATGTTGTTTTCATGTTTCCATACTCAAGGCTCATTTACACATGACGCTATATTTTTCGCAATACATGACCAATTGAACGTACAATGAATTGAGATTATCTCTCCATTCATTAAGCAGTGATACACATTACTTGGTTTATAGCTAACCAATCCAACGCCTCAAAAGCCCATGTCCTTCATCTCTTCTCTCATTCGAGCCTCTTCCTTCTGTCGCTTTTCTTCCTCCGTCAACTCATCATCACTCTCATACTCCGCATACGCCTCATGATTTGCCGCAATATCCTCCAACTCATCCAAATCCGGTAGCGGATATCGTAAAATTGCCGCTACACCCGACACCTGCTGCAATTGTTGTCCCGATACATGCATGGTACTAAACACATAGACATTCCCCCCTCGCTCCCTCACCGATTCAACCAACACCACATACTTCTTTTCTCGTAACCACATCCGAACTCAAAAATAACTCATCTGTAATCAACAAAGTATCAATTGCCAACTCCTCATTGGCCTTTTGAACATGCCCAATCCATAATACGCCTTGTCAGGATGAGTATCCAACAATCTCATAAATCGATTCAACGCCTCCACCTCCTTGACCAACTTGGTCTCCGTCACCCTCGATGCAATATTCGGATCCGAAAACATTTCCTCAATGGAATGCTTATGCCCCGAACTAGCATGACATAGTACAAACTTTTCTTTGGACTTGATTAATACTCGATCATCCCGTCGGACACTTTCGGCCACTAGGTATTTGAAGAAATCGTCCCTTTGGAATCCTGGTGATCCGACTAGCACACATTTAATCTTGTCGAATGGGATGTGATTCAATATAGCTCGATATATCGCATCGTAGAATTTAATAATGGCTTTGGAATGACCCGAACTCCCCGTTCGTTTTTTGGGAATGTTCATATCAATCCTTGCTTTGGTGACGGTGACACTTCCAGTGACCAAACATACGTGTGCCAATCCACCACTCATGACTATACAGGCTACCTCTGCCCCCACTTCAGGATTACACGCCTCTTCTATCCGATCTAGAAAAATAGCATCCCAACACTCTTTTTCAATGGTAAATTGTCGATCTAGCTCCAATGTCAGCGTATGAAATGCCCCATACGCACATGCTGCGATTCCGCACTATTCGGCCCACTAATCCTCACCTGAAGCGACTCCTTATCGAACTCTACTTTAGTGACTTCAATGGTTAGATTCATACGAACTTTATTGGAGGTGACGGAGCCAGTGGAGGATTCTTTGGTGACCTTGCGGAGAGTGGTGCAGCGGACGTGGTCGGAGGTTTGCAGGAGGTTGTAGGTGTGCCAGAGGTCTTCGGGGGATTGCGGGAGGAGGGTTACGCTGCCGGACCCGTCTTTGGCGGAGATAGACTTCTTTATTAGCTTCATTGTTGTCTTATTTATTTGTTCATGAGTGTGCGGAGGTTTTGATTTTTATGTTGTTTTCTGTTGAGGGAACTCAACGGGCACTGATTCTCTTTATTAGAGGGATAATCCCTTATATGCCCCCAAAAGAATAGATTTCACCATAAAACAGTCCCAGATACCCGATATACTCACTAATATACCAAATACACATTTACTAGATAGAGGGCATACCCTCTTTTCCTAATTTGAGTCGAGGAAGATTTGCACATCTCCATGTTGATGGCTGCTTTTGATGTGATGTGCTTGATGTGTTGTTGCGCTCTGGGTATCTCGGCTCTCTAGAGGTAGAGGGCAGGACGAAGGCAAAGACTGAGCTGCATTGCTGCTAGCTGCTCGTGGTCCCTCTGTTTGTCGATAATCACTAGACTCTTCTATCATTCACAAGATGCCAACATCTCGTCGCCTATTCTACCCCTCCCTATCGAGCCTGCTATTATCATCATTATCTGCTCATCAACAACGCAGAATAAATCATCATCACAGCAAAAAGTCATATATTGATGATTACATATCAAGTGCTGCAAAGAAATTGGCCAAGCTGATCCTTCGTGCATCCATGACAAACATCGGCAGTCTTGGTATTACAATTACTCTACGTGGTATGGAAGACACCGCGGCTTCCACCACCTCCTTTATCTGGTGTTGACTTTGTCAGAGATGGAAGGATAGTTGCACCGAATAATGATGGTGATCTAGTGGATGATAATTTTCTCTACAAAGAAAAGAAGAAGAAGCAGAAAGAATTCAGGAATTGTACTAATTGGTGATTCTCCTGTAGAAGGTATTGGTAATACGCATCATCATCTTGCTCTATCGGGATCTACTGCTCGAGCTTTTGCTCAAACATTAACAGCGAATGATGAGGGAGATCATTACGACTGTATTAGATATTGGTCGTATGGCAAATCTGGATTAACTGCACGTGAAATTGAAGAGGAAATGGTTCCATATCTCCATCGTGTGCAGGATTCGTTACTACAAGATGATGATGATGATGATAGTGAAGAACAGCATACTATGATACATGCAATAGTGCTACTGGTGTGGAGTCAACAATGTTCTCGACATGAACAGTACCGCCTCATCATTCTACTCGGATGTCCACAGTCTTATTCGATCAATACGCAACAATAATCCTCGGTTGAGCAGTACTCCATTGATTGTACTGGGTCTGCCCGACTTTTCAAAGCTGCCTTTCCTGCCATGGCCACTGGCATTTGTACTTGGATACAGAGGACGAATGATGCAAACCATGCTTGAAAAGGCAGTGAGAGAAGTCCAACTGAAAGAACGGGAAAGCATTGTAAACAACGAAGGTAAAGTTAGAACACTTTTGAAGGTGATACCAGATGTGCAAACTGTACTCGGAACGATTGGCTATCATCGCTGTGATAGTGATGATAATACTTTGCAAATGAAACTTGTTCATCCGCTGCTCAAGTATTTAGGAGGAATTCAACTAACCCAAGACAAAATAGCTGCTCTTGGGATGACAGACTTTTTGTGTGATGATGGCTTCCATCCGGGCAAATTAGGAACTGTTTATGTTGGCAATTTGATCAGAGAAGCTTATGAGGAGTTGATGACGCAGTAGAGAATTTGTTTAGTAGTCAACATATTTTCATTTTACTTCTTTATTATCACCCCCTTTTATTATGCATCGTCTTGCAATTCTATCGTGTCCAGAATCTTGGTACATATTTCATGACCTTCCTATTCAGCTCCATTCCCATCTTGAATTGCGCTTCATCCTCTCTCACTGGCAATACTTCATGAGATTGAAACTTCTCCTCACAAGTTGACTTCATGAGACTATTCGCAGCTTCAAAGCCCGACACGTACGCACGCTCTTGGCACAACCCCTTGGCACCATGTTCTCTTTCTCCCATACGGACCCAATCTCCTGCACATTTAATGTTTGGTAAGACATCCTTTCCAGCTCCTTCCAGAGGAGGTCGCTTATCGAATGAACCGGGAGAGAACCACGACACAACGCCGGGATACTTTCCTACCCAGGAATCTACCAACTTGGCATCAGCAAATTTTGTAACTGCACTTGGCAACAACTCCTCAGTGAGAATCTTTACAAGATCCTCGTCACTCAAACTCATCAGCCCTCCAGCATTGTAGAAATCACATGCCACAACTGAACCCTGCGGTTCGTCATCTCCCCATAACGCTGGATCATCCTCTTGAAATTGATCCAACATGAAGAATGTCCCACCAGCACCCCTCAAGGAATCGAATCTTGAAAAGACATTGGCTGGACTACGTGTCGAAACTTTGCGATCAAACCACAATCGACAACTGATGACATCAATCCCCTTTAAGCTAGCCGCCTTGGAAAATACTGGGAATTTCGCCAAATCGGGACTTGATGTGACGATAGCATTCATTCCCTGATTGCCCACTGCCATGATAATTCCATCAATGTCCTCAATACTCTCCATCTGTCCAGATTTGGTATCAAAGTATGTCAACTTCGACGCATGCATCTTTCCATCTTCCTTCTTTTCAAGTGATACTTCCTTGACACGACAGCCACCCAAAACATTCAACTGTCCATACTCCTCCTGTACCAAACGTTCCGCCAACGGTTGAATAAGCGAGTCACTTACTGTCCCCTTCTTGATCCAACGCACATCAAACGAATCCTGATGAGCCAAGGCATAATAATACAACAACTCCATAACAACCAATGCAGATAACTCTTCCGGAGGTTTGAACAATCCCACCAACAATGTCGGTTTTAAGAAATCTTCAACCAATCGTTCACTTAGACGAAACTTTAGGAATAATTCATGTGCCGTCATGCGATCATAGGAAGCTTGGACGTGTTCATCACCCGCCAAACAATCGATTGTGGCCAATAGTAAACCAACCATGGAGGCACGATCGGCAATAGGGAGTCGTTCAAAGTAGGGAATGGTAGCGATGACTTGACCAAGTGGTGATGGTAGCATTGGAAAATCATCGTCCTTGTTGTCATTACCACCACCACTTAGAGCATTCTTGAGCACATTCCCCACCAGGGGAACATCACCCAATATACTACCAACAGTAGCCTCACTAAACACAGGAGCAGTAGCTTCCAATCCATCCGGAGAGTAGAAACTCGAATTGGTAAATGGAGTGAACACCTCATCTTCATCAATATCAAGTTGTGCACACAGTTTGTTAATGTTGGGATAATCCTTCCAAAATCCACGTGTTCCCGCCTCGACAGGTTTACCGGTGGATGATAGATAGGGAGTAGCACCGGTAGGATCGGGTAGGGCATCGATTAATGTAATATCAGCCGCAGCCGGTAGACCACCTTCACAGAGGGCCTTGGCAGCACCCCATCCACCCCATCCGCCGCCGATGATTACATATTTCTTCTTTTTGGATGGTGTTGTGTTTTCTTCTTCGGCTTGGTCAGTTTGCAACAATCGAGTTGTGAGTGGGAAAGAAGATGAAGATTGTATGGTGAATGCATTGCAACTGGAGGATAGGCCGATGGTAATGGCAGCAGCTGGTAGTAAGTGGAGAGGCTTCATGTTGTTGGATATATTATGTATGTATGGAGTATTATGAGCATGGTTGTTGCAACAATGCTGACTGTAGCAAAGAACACCGCATCTTGATGATGAGGAAAATGAAAGATGTGTGGGAGAGTCAGAGTCCCATTTGGGAAGGAGGTCCCGAATAGGAGGTTTTGACTGCCGATCAAAAGTTAAAGCCAAGAAAAAACACTGAAGACCTCTCTTGCATCTTCTAGATAGTAGACTGCTCTTTGAACGGCTAGTACGACAACACAATCTCGGTAAGTTTCAATGATAACAGAAGAGGAGGAAGTGGGTGGAGGGGTATTCGATAGGTGGTGCTCTCATCTACTTATCATTGTTGGCAGCAAATTTGGACACATCTTGTGTGTGTGTGTGTGTATTCAAAAATATCTTTTGGATCTTTGGACCAGCCCGATTGCACTAACACTCCTCTTTCATGCCAAACTACATACATCGATTATCTACCAACAGTCTTCGTTCAGCTCTGCATTTTGATATTGGTTACATGCTTCAACAGCACCACTGCAAAGAGTCATAATTATTTTACCTTCTCATCAAGATATATTTTCAAAAAAATATAGAATGACCTCCTACGCCCTCACCATTCTGCTTTACCTCAATGCACTTGCGGCAACATCGTATGCTCAAGATCCTGAGAATGATCCA
Source organism: Skeletonema costatum (assembly GCA_018806925.1). Classification (NCBI taxonomy): domain Eukaryota; phylum Bacillariophyta; class Thalassiosirophyceae; order Thalassiosirales; family Thalassiosiraceae; genus Skeletonema; species Skeletonema costatum. The sequence continues at coordinate 69,373 of JAHBBA010000343.1, read as the reverse complement.
AATTACAGAGGAGGAAATGATCCAGAGGGGGCGGTGACTACGAGTAAGCTTCAGATTCATGTAAGTACATGTCCAAAAAATATATATATATTCTTCGTGTATAATTTTGTGGACCAAATGACTGCTATTGTTGCTGCAACCTTTGGTTCTTGCTTATTGTCAAGATACTCAACAACTCATTATTCAACAACTTGCCTCCTTCTTTTCAATCATTTCAATTTCTGCAATGAAAACATGCGGATATATATCACTGATCAATGCAACAACAACAACAAAAATTTACTAAATTACAACCCAACCAAAAACACACAATAATCTCCCCCAAATACAGGTGCCCAAAACACTCACCAAACCAGGAGGATACGAACACCGCGAAGCCCTCTTCGGAATCCCCCCCTACGGAGCCTCCCTAACCCAAAATGTCTACTATACCGAACAAGACCTCTGCGATGCCAACTCAATCAACACTCGTGCCGGATTTCCCATTCGTGCTCAAGATGAAACTGGAGATATGGCGCCATGGCCATCCCCTTACATTCTAATGGTGGATCGGGGTGGGTGTACCTTTGTACAGAAAGTGAGGAATGCCCAACGTGTGGGTGCAGCGGGTGTAATGATTGCGGATAATACGTGTTTGTGCTCCTTTCAGGATGTGTGTCATCCCGATCCTGGACATGATTGTGAGATTCGTGAACCAATCATGGCAGATGATGGGAGTGGTTCCGATATTAGTATCCCGAGTTTTTTAATGTTCAAGCAGGATGCGGATTTGGTCAAGGCGGAACTTATGGCGAATCATGTGGTGAGGATGGAGATGCAGTGGAGTTTACCTGCCCCGGATGATCGGGTGGAGTATGAGTTGTGGACGACTCCCACGGATACTATTTCGAAGGATTTTCAAAAAGAATTTAAGGAGGCGGCTGTGGCTTTGGGGGATAGGGCGTATTTTACCCCCCAGATGTATATTTATGATGGGTTGAGGAGTGGGTGTGTGAGTTTGGATGGGGTGAATGAGTGTTATAATTTGTGCACTAATAATGGGAGGTATTGTGCTACTGATCCGGATAATGATTTGGATCGTGGGATTTCTGGTGCGGATGTGGTGAGGGAGAGTTTGAGGAGGATGTGTATTTGGCAGCATTATGGGGCTGTGAATGGAGTTGGAGCGGAGTGGTGGGACTATGTCAATGAGTTCATGTACCGTTGTGATACAGAAGAGTTCTTCTCCAATTACCAATGTATCAAGGACGCAATGATCCATGCCAACATTGATGATGCCAAGATTGATCAGTGCATGTCGGAGAGTGGGGGATTGGAAGAAGATGAGGAAAACGCCTTGTTGGAAGTTCAATTGACGGCCAAGGATAAGAGCGGCGTGGTCATTTTGCCTGCCATGTATGTCAACCGAGTGTCTATCCGTGGAAGCTTGGAATTCCCCACTGTCTTCAAAGCGATTTGTTCGGGATATTTCACTGGCACCGCCCCAGATGTTTGCGCAACGTGTGATACCTGTCCGGACATTAAGAGTTGCATCTCGAATGGATACTGTGGTTCAAAGAAGCTACAAGAATCGGTTTCGACTATGAACATGATTTATGCCTTGGCGGGATTATCGGCGGTGTTTTGTCTGTTCAGCTTCATCCAACATCGACGATATGAACGTCAGATGCAAGCACAGGTGAAGGGTATCATTGCTGAATACATGCCATTGGATCAAAACCAAATGCAGAACACTGCTGTGTCGGATGAAGACGATATCGAGTTCACGTAGGTTAGGTGCGTGATAGGAATTGTTTGATGTGTTGTCTGCGAGGCCAATCTAGAGATGGCGTTAGGGTTGATAATGATTCATAATTGATCGGTCTAAGCGTTACTGAATATCCTAGCAGAAAGCACAAGATTTTTAAGGTCAAGGGGACTGCAACTCACTCTTCTGCTGCTCACTTGCCTCATCATATGCTTCCTTGGCACCAGGGTAATCTTGCTCGGCAGCGAGTTGAAATAATTGTATGGCACGTTCAACATTCGGTTGCGGCACTCCTACTCCTAAAGAATGGCAACATCCCAAGTTAAACTGGGCATGTGCATTCCCCTGTGCGGCAGCGAGTTCAAACCACCGAATTGCTTCAGAATGGTTGACCTCGAGACCATTGTCACCAACATAGTAACTAATACCAAGCTGTAATTGAGCTAGAGCATCTCCCTTCTCAGCGGAGAGTTGTATTTCATCATTTGCACCCGATGTTGTCAATGTTGCATCGCCTGCCTCGTCATCCTGAAAGATTGCAGTTAGCTTACTACGAAGCTCCTTTATTGTCATTTTCTTAACACTGGGCAAGACTGACCCCACATTCCCAATGGGTTCAGTAGCTCTTGGATTACGAAATGACATGTAAAGCAATACCCTTGTTGAACCCTCCCGTTCATCGTTTGCTCCCCCACAATGCATACTTCTCGAGTCAAAGAGTGATGCATCCCCAGCATTCAACAGTGCAGCTACACTCGGACTTGATTCTAAGAATGCATCTCTTCCAGATACATCGTTATATTTTGCATGTGCAGATGCTGTATTTGTTCGTGGCAGAAAAATGGTTGGTCCCATTGGCTCCGTGATATCCTGCAAAGCAATGAATACAGTGTACAGTGGTGAATGTTCCTGATATGGATTGTCGGGGTGAACAGGTTGCCTAGGCGATCCAGGTTCTGAAATCAACGATGATAACTCGTACAATGTTGCATCATCCCCCACGGTAGTTTGGATCAAATTTGTCAATTTATTGGATGATATAAGAATTTCGTGCAGTGCCATTTGAAGGCTTTTGTTGCCTTCAAATGGTAGAAGTAAGTCACACCTATTTCTTTTCAACAGTACATCGGCAAAGTACTTTCGCCAATCTTCATCACCTGATGAGATAGCGTCGTATGCACTGTTGCGACGTTCCAATATCTCCTCACGTAACATGGCTGCTGTTGAAGCTGACAGAATGCCATCCAACTTAATCACTCCTTCTTTGTTAAGTGTTCGAGCTACTATTGCAGTGGATGGACCCTTCGTCTTCTTCTTTTTCGTCTTCTTCTTTTTGATATTATTGTTGTCCCCAAGTACTCCCACATCACCTTGCATTAGTTTTGCTTCGAATATGCCACGTTTAGCCAAAGCATCAATTCGATCGCTGTCAAATCCACCTGAGAAATCGGGCATTGTTGACTTGGAAGATGATGTTGCAGATGCAAGCAATAGCAAATTCCTTTTAGTTTGTTTGGAGACAACATCATTATTGCGTATATTGACAAAGGCCTCAACCTCATGACCATTTGAAATGGCTGCTAGCGATAGGAAGAGTGTATTTACATTGGAGCAACATGACAAAATTACACCCAATAATGATGGCATCAAAGCCAGAGTGGGCAATATCAAACGTGCCATCAAGTTTAACTTGAGCTTATGGTAGTATTTAGTATTTCCCTGAAGGTCGAAGTTGAAACTTGTACGCTAGGCTGAAGGCGAGGTTTGGTCTGGCGTAGACGGTGAACGAACGAGGAAGGACGCCGTTACAGTTGTGCTACGATGGCAGATACAGCTGCGTGTATTAAAATAAGGAAAATACTCAATTTCACGAAAGCAGATGAGATGCACATCTATTTGTCGTCGTGTTTGATTGATGTCTAAAGCAAGAGCTACAGTTATATTATGTCTACACCACACGAAACGAGAGGCACTAACCCCAACCCCAACCCAGCATGTCAGTAGGTTGTATTGATTAATCTACTATCATATCAAGTCGATGACCAACAAGCTGTTCCCAAGCCTTTACCCGCATGGCCTCTTTTGTGATGGTAGAGGGTATGCAAGGTTGTTGAGAGAACAAGATTAGTTGTCGATATCAAGCATCATTGCTCTCAACAAAGCCCGCCTTGCCTTTGCGGCACGTTTCATTCGATGGTAATCTGATTTAGTGTACCAGAGCTCATGACGAGCAACGTTGTGCCTTTCCCAGTTGTGTTCGACAATGTACAGCTGTGACATGACAGCAAACCGTACTACTCGATGGCTGCGCTGGTGAGGAAAGTTTTCAATCAGATCGGTCGACATGCTTGTTACTATTCAATGTGTTCAGTTTTTGCTTACGAAGCTGTTATGTGCTACTTGGACTTGGACTTCTTGGCGATGGCATAAGTGATGAGGTATGATGTATGGTGTTGTTGTATTGTTTGCTTGTTGGTATTAGTGGTATTATGATTATGAGACGTCGTCTTGCTCAGTTCTTTGAAAACTGCTCAAGCTTTTTGTTGCGAGGTACCTACGCTTGGCTGTCGAAGTTGAGAATTTCTAGGGCATGACAACCGTGCATAGCATAGGTGTGTTGAACCGGACTGGATGGAAGAAGGTGACTGCGATATAGGTTAGTGATTGATTTGTTACTAAAGAGATTGGAAATATACAAACATACACATTCGATAGGCCGTATATATGTCATCTTGACATATCTTTGAATACTGCTCAAGCGTGTTTTATTGCTGCTTGATGGTTTACTCCTGCCTCTGTGTAAAAAGCCTTTAGCCTGCGCTGCATGCAGCGCTCTCTTTGCATTTTTGTGACACTAATTGTAAATGTCGTATCTTCTTGCTTCAACTTCAATAAGCCTTCAATAGGCTTTTAAAAAGTACTACCTGAGTACTTAGAATAAAGGCCTCGGTAATCGGCTTTACCCTCCCCTCGAAACCTTCCATGCGGGGTAATAGATAGATACATAAAGAAGTGATCTGCCACTACATAGTACTCGGCACATATAAGATTTCGCTGCTAAGAGATGTTTGTTACTACCCTTTATTAGCTTAAACCTTATATCTCATGCTCTATCACCCAAAAGTTTCAATCTATTTTTCACTAATCAACATCTACTTCTGCTTCTGTGACTGCGACTTGTCATCTACCAACCGAATACACTTCGCCCAATGTTTCATCTTAAATGTTTTCGTATTTCCCACCTTATCAATTACAAATCGTATACTCGGAACCTCTCCCCTTTCTGGAAAATCAGCAACGATTCCATAAGTCCACTCGTTCGAGCTGCGGAGTATCCATGCAAAGTCATGGATGCGGAGTTGATTAATGAGGTGCTTTGCCCTGGTGGGGCTGGATTCAATGATTTGTTGCTTAGGAGAATGAAATGTGTCGCCTAGATCAAAGTTTGGGCCATCTAGGTCACTGAGACGATCAAGTGGTAGTGACGCTTCCAATGATGATGGCCTGGTCGTAGCAAAAGGATCGCCTTCAGTGGCCATAGTCATAGTGTGCCGCCTGGACTTCTTCCGTGATGGCTTGGTCTTTGGCTTCGAGGAACTCTTCTTCTCATCACCCCTCTTCCTTGACGGATGTACATCTTCCTTAACTGTAGCGGTAGCAGTCTTCATCACTTCCACCGTATCAGTAACCACTCCTTTAATGACCTCCTTCTCCATCACTTGAGATGGCATGGAAGAACTCTCAGGAGAAGAAGTATGTGTAGTAGGTAATGAGCCTGAATCATTAGGTTGAGCCAATTCATCGACTTGACCAGCGTGGTTTTTACTGCTCTTGCTGCGATGTTTGTTTGACCCGCGCTTATCCTTGACATCTTCGAATTGAGATTGAGAATTTAAAGGAGCATCATCGCAATTGCGTCGCCTTCGTCCCCCGCCACTGCTGCTTCTACTGCGGAGAGAGGAGCAGGGGGCAGTGCGGCTACGCCTTTTAGTCTGAGAGGGAGCAGCAGATACAGATCTTACGGAGGGGACTCCACCTCGCTGATGATCCCTGCCGGGAGGATTACTTGAGGAAGGAACCGACGGCTGCTGCGGCCGCTCACAAAAGGGCAGAGTTGGGATAATAGCAGCACGACCTCTTCTAGATGAAGGTTCCTTGTGCAACACTGTACCTACGTACGTTGGTGATATATTCAGCCTGTGATGCGTTGGACGGTTTTGATTCTGATGTTCATGCAACATGAGTGATGTCTGAAGAGAAGTCACAAGTGAATTGATGTTATCACCATTAGAGACGGTAATACGCCTCCTCAACGCGCGTGATGATGGCAATGAAAGATCTAGCCCCGGCGGTGAGAGCGGCCGATGACGTTGTGGAGGTTGAGCAGCCTTGGCGGTCGGAACGAGGAGAGACTCTTCGATCCAGCCGGAAAGAAAGGCTGAAGCACGTTCGTAGCTGTCCGTTTCGCTGGGTGCTTCTGCGTGACTTTGGATTGCCTTGTTCATGGTGGATGTGAGTTTAAGTTGCTGCTGTTCCGATATGGCCTGTGTTGTTGTTGTCTGGCTGTGCAAAGCAATCTTACTCTTCATTCTGTGCAATGTTTCAGGCCCGCCTGCTGTGTTTTGAAGAGGTTCAATGTCAAAATAATATATGTACTGATGTAAGACAATAGGCCTTTGCGAACCTCATGTGAGAGATGGTGTCAGCGCCAGGATGTCTGGCACTCATGGCTGCGAACTCATAATGCTTCGTAACAAAATAGAAACACAATTTATCAGATTTAATTTAGATACAGTTGTATGACAAATATATTAATATGACGAAGCTCTGTAATAACTGAGAACTATAACTAGAAAAGGGATTCGCGCGCTGTCCTATCAAAAATATTTACTTAGCTAGCTGGCCATCTCTCATACCAGGCCGTTTTCTTCTTCAACCGGCATCACTACTTTCTTGCTTTCAATTGGCCTCTTACAGCAGGCAGAGTGAGCTACATGGAGTTTCTTGTAGTGAGCTACATGGAGCAGGCACATACCAATTCCTACGCATGTAGGATGGCCCTCCAACGCTCAACGCTCGTTCAGTGTCGCTTCATTTAAGATGGCCATCTCTCCTGCAGCTACAATTTTTATGCTCAGCGGCCTATGTAATGTGAGTACCACAGAAATAAAAAATACTTCGGGTAGAACGAAGGTGAAAACTGTACGGGTTAACCCTCTGGTTTCATTTAGTAATCGGATGGCCATCTTAAATGAAGCGGCACTGAACGAGTGGCTTTTTGAGGATAGAATTCGATCGAACAAATAAACCCATGCGTCCTTTTTACTTACCCTTCCGTTTAAAAGAAGTGGTATATTTTAGCTTTTGCCGTCTGCAATAATTCATTTACTTTTTTATCAAAATATATTAAAAACAACGACGAACAGACAAATACCTCAAAGTCCGAGCTTTTACCCATGCACAGGGACACACTCACGATACACATGCGGACACACGGAAACACATTCATTCACTGGACGTCGCGGACACACGGAAACACATTCATTCACTGGCAACGTCAGCTGCGGGGTCGTAGTTCAGGTAAAAACTCTACAAAATGACCATTTTACTTTTCCCTGTGCACGAATCTCACACACCATCCTCACACCATCACCATGCATAAAACGAATAAGTAGGAGTGCAATTATCAACGACAACGACAATGAAGCCAACAGAGAACCTATCCAGAGACACAGAGGCAGTAGCCGCCTCCCTCTCCGCCATGATAAAGAGAGAGTTCACCTCCTATTCATGCTATGAGGGCTATCTAAATCCCTCCGATCCCACCATGGTCACTGCCGACGATCGCAAGAAATTAGTTGACTGGTGCTACGGCGTAGTTGACCACTGTCAATTCTCAAGAGAAACAGTGGCATCGGCGATGGAGATGGTCGATCGATTCCTCTCCAAGCCCAGCGACAACTCCACCGACGCCGCACGGGTGTGCGATGAGGCTCTCAGGGATCACAGCAAGTTCCAACTACTCGCCATCGCGGCCTTGTACAGTTCCGTCAAGGTCCACGAACGTGTTGCATTATCCAGTGATCTGTTCTCCGAGATATGCAGTCGATCCTACACTGCTGAGGAGATTGAAGCCATGGAGCGCACATTGCTAAACGGCCTTTCATGGCGTTGCAACGCTCCAACCGCCCATCAAGTTGGACTGTCGATTCTTTCCTTGATCCTGCCTTACGTTGACATCCCGGAGGTAACATGGGGATTCCTCATGGATGAGATGAAGTACTTAACCGAACTTGCTGTGCAAGAATACTTCTTCTCGACACAACGTGCGAGCACCACCGCTCTAGCGGCCATATTCAACGTTGTGAATGATACCAGCACCAAGGAACCCCGAGAGGCTATAGGGGCGTTTCTACGCGTCATCATGGAATGCTTCGACTTTGATGACTCCGAGCAGATCACTGCTGCTAGAAGGAGGTTGCATTTCCTTGCCAAGCCAGATACCGAAGAAGACGAAATAATAGATGAAGAAAGCTTAGAGAGCTTAGAAGAGTTCGTGCAGACTATCACGGCATCAAACAGCTCCTCCTCCCATCTAAAGAGAGGTCTTGAAGGCCATTTCTGCTATGAAAGAGATGAGTTGGACCATGAGCAAGTTGTATCACCAAGTTCATCTCTACGTGATATATCAAGTGAGAAGCAAGACTCTTCCGTCCACTTTTGCTAAATGTGCACATCGCACATGCAAAGCTTGCTGAGATCTCTCCAATTTTGTTTTGACTGTACCACCATTCGGGAATGAGTAGTTTGTAGAATATGTTGAAGAATTCAGCACTCTGATTTGCTGTACTTCATGAGAACAGAGATGGAGTAGTAAATACATTATGTATTTAATTTTGAAGAAAAGCATTGAATATCAATTGATACTTTAAATCTATATCGGTATCCTTCATTGTTATTGCTCAGTTTACAAAGCTAATGCCCGCTGCGTGGTGGTGGTGGCCAATGCAAACTCATACTCCTTCAGTCGTGGGTATGTAGATGTAGGTGAATGGTGATGAATCGGATGGCTCCTCGGCGCGCAGGGTGCAGCAAAGAAAATCTTGGGCAACAAAAAGTAGGCCCAAGGCCCAAGAAGATTAAGTACTATTGAACTTTCAGTCGGTGCTTCATCACACACACATTCTTTGATGCAAAGCTGATATGTATGCTTTCTGATGCTTTATGTGTGTGTTTGAGAGGAAGTTTAAGCCAAGCTCGTGTCTGATCAGACACACTGCGACGCATGAAATGATATCACTGGAAGAGATATTTCCATAGCTTCTGCGGAGGACGTCCGTCGTTGGATCATTCCAATGACCTGACCCCACTCGAGTCATTGCTTCGGACATTCAGTGGTGCTGTGGTGCTCTTCACTTCCTTTGAGAAGTAGTCCTACCAGATCGTTGGCCGTTTGCCAAGCATGAGAACCGCCAACACGAACCCGCACAGTAGTGTTGTTGCCTGACCCTTAATTGTACTGGAGACTGGAGACCATGATGATAACCTAAGGCAATACATATGGGGGTTGCGTTGAAGCGAAGTATCTTGATTTGACCTTATCCAGTAAGCTCCCCACAAACGGATGCCAGGCTTCAAAATGGAAACATGCAAATGATGTGCATAAGTCGGAAGAGGTTGACACCAGCCAAACAAGATACGGCGGCATCCTCTCATTGGAGAGGCAACGCAATCATTGCAACTATGCCTCAAAGGTTACAGATTTTCAGTCGCATCGGAGAAGAGCAGCCGATGTGGGCGTGGGGATCTCGTTGACTGAGTGTATGACTTTGGATAGTGCTTTCAGCATGATCGATGGAGCCCCACGAAGAAGAGCTGTGCCAAACTGTCAGCACATCCAAGTTCTCGTGTTCAGAAGTCCAAGAATACCGCGGCAAGTCCATTATTCAACTCAATAGCACGTATGTTCAACTTGGTGACATCTTCGAGCTTGTGAGTTGGGTGCATGAGGCGCACGCTAAAATAAATGAATCCGTGTATTATAAAATAAGTATATACATACTTCATCTTTTTGTGATAGGGTGCAGTGTGAAAGACTATCTGGGCGACCACTAAGAAATAGATGGACGAAGCAGTTCTTTCGAGTAAGAGAAGCTGTGTAGGCTACATAAACATACAAGAAGTGTACCAATCAACTTATTATGACGTAATTTCCTTATTATTCTACTTTACTTTGGTACTAAAAAGAGATGTGTCGCCCTCCGAGACTGCTTTGCCGTCGAGCGCCCATGCGTGCCGCAGACTGCATCCTAACTCATTGGACCGGTTTGTTTTGTAGGACAAGTCAAGAAGAAGTAGACTACTAATTACGAATGCGCCCAAATGAAGGATAGTCCGAAAGGTATAAAGGCTGATAGTTTCTGCAAAATATGAAGTATTTCCTTATTAATTATTATACTCTAGTTCACTCTGGCACCACCTGCAAAAGGAGATATGTAGCCCTCAAAGACGACCTTGTCCACATGCTGATAACTTTGGACGCAGCCTAATTGAATGATAGTCTGAGAGCCACCCAGCCTTGATGATACCCATCAAACCATTGACATGTCGCGCTTCAATGATCTTCTTGTCCTTGATTGTGACGTAATACTGTGAGATGACGCTATTGCCGTCGCTCTCCAGATGAAACTCGACGAGAGCTTTGTTCCAATCGGTTCTTGTGTATTCAACATTTGTCACCTTCGCGCCGGCGGCGAGTCTCTTCTCATCAAGTTGTTTCTTTGCCGCCTTGTCGATCTCTTCCCCATTGATATCGGTGCCTAGAAAGTCATCGTGATGTAGGCCATTGAACGTAGACTCTACTTCACAGAAGTCCTTCTCGCTTCCATCGAAGAGGGCGGCATATTGACGGAGGTAAATTAGATTTTTGATCCCAAATTGGTCCCAATGATACCATGATACCATCCGTTGAGCCGTTGAATAAAATCTGTACCAGAAACTGTGCCATTTTTTCCGTTGTGCACCTTCAGTACCGGACCATCCACGCTGCCTGATGTTGTATCGATCGAAGTGTGAGAGGAGGAGTAGAAGAGTACAATAGTGAGATTGTACCGAGACAAGTGGTGCGATGAATACTTGATTTAGGTAGAGAAATATCTTCTCTCAGTTTCAGTCCTTGCTTGGTTGATGTGTAGATTTACTTTTAATGTTCCCACGATGTTCGATGTAAAGTTGATTGTCAAGTGTACATTGGGTACTTGTTTTCCCGAGCTGCACCTAACGATTCCAATGGAAACGTAAATGCACCGTCGAATCGGATCCCCCGATGTATTGAATATGACCCCAAGTCGTTGTGAAGATGATGTAGAAGATTTGCAGACAATCCCAGACAGAAATAAGTAATAGCACGGCATGTTTCCTAACGCCGAAGAAGTGCACCCCACCATCGATGCTGAATAGAACTCGTCGCTATTTAAGTCAATTCCTTATTGTACTCGTTCCCGATGACCCACCTTGCAATAACCAACTCTTTTTAGCTTTCGCACTGGCTCCCAAAGATCCCAAAATGTTGTTCAGACGATTTGAGTTTCGAAGAAGCTGCATTTACCAGCATCCTCTCAGAGCCGAAGAACTGTCCACAGCAGCCGATGCTGAATAGAACTTGACGTTGACTACAATTGGTCCCTGCAGCACCGCGTCGGGGAACGCATAGAGACTTCGGATACAACAATTTTACTTCGGGTGGTCCACGTCCCATGGTCTCACTGTAGCAGAGATAGTGGATAAACGAGCGGAACCAAATATTAACCGCCGGAACTGCTTTGAATGGATAGTATTTTTTGGCCAACTTCCGTCAGTAATTGGATGGAGACAAGTGCCTCAAGATGAAACGTTGACGTGTAAAATGAGCGAGAAAGAATAATATACTCACAATTGCCGCATAGCAAATTAGCGTCGGCACCGCATAATAAAAGGATAAGATACAGATGGTGGGCAGGGATCGGCCGGAAGGGGAGCAAGGCCGCCATGATGATGGGGGATCCCGATGGTATCAGTGGCAGTAGAAGTCTTCCCAGGAGCTTTGCAGCGTCTATTAGTTCGCCAAAAGCAATGGAGTAGCGACTGCGCGTTGGGTAGGCTTTGAGGCTACAGGCTCCGCCTCAGCTCCGCAGCGACGATGGCCTTAGCAGCCCTGTCCACCTTAATTGATACCTCTTCAGAATCGAATGATGCAGGAGCGTCAACAGAAGCAACCGATGCACTGGATTTGGTTCCGGAGCGCCATGGTGTTGTTTTGGGTTGCAGTGAATGAGCGATTGGGCGTTGGAGGTGGAAAATCAGGGCGCGCCAAAATCGCCCAAAATGATCACGAGAAACCACATACATTGTGACAAATTCAACGGCTCAACGGATGGTATCATGGTATCATTGGGACCAATTTGGTATCATTTATCTATATAACCTTGACGGATTTTGTTTTCAAATGTTGTTGGTTTAGTGGTAGCGTTTGCGTTATTAGTGATAGTAGTAGACATGGTATTGCTATTGATTATTACTGTTGAAGTTGTTGCTGTTGATGTTGATTCTGAATTTATGAGAGCATTGATGATCACAAGCCAGCGATCGATAGATCGTAGCAAGAAGTGATCTTGCTTGCGCTTGATGAGCGAGTGTCTTGTGTGTCCAAATCGGTATCAAAGTGGCCATAATTGGGGATAAAGAGCTCAGCACATACTCAGACATGATCTACAGCGGTACGACAACGTTTTGCTTATTCGCTACCGGTGAGACAATATCGATATTAGATGGGTGTTATCAACAAGAAAATTCCTAGTAAAACTTAACTACATTTTTACCCTCACCTAATCTCTAGATCACCTAATCTAGATCCATTTTGCCCATCGCATTCTTTAATAAAACAAGCTACAAACTCCGCACGGACCAGCCGAAAACTGCTCCGACACAGTCTTGCATGCCTCATCGGCACTGTCCCCATTGTTAGACTGAAGCCACGAAATTAGCACCACAATTGTGACACCCAAACTTTCATCACAAGCAAGAGTGTCCCAGACTGCTTGAGTTTGAGTACACTGTGGACAGCCGCAGTAAGTTTGCTCTGGCTCTGACTTGGTTCAATCTTTGGGACTCCGTTCTGGCTATCATTGTATTGGCATAATGGACCAGACCAACCCTCATCGCACACACAAGCATTCGAATTCACTGGTATAGACCCTCCTAGAAATGTAGCTATGCAAGCCCATGTTCGCATCGAGCAGCATCACAAAGATCAATCACCGACTCCTCCCCCTCCTCCTCCTCAACGAATCCCTGCCTAGGCTTACACGTCGAAGATCCACAATCACAAAACGAGGTACTTTGATTGCAACTGAAGTCGCACTTCTCTGGGTACTCCTCGGCTTGTATCACTCCGTTGCCGTCGTCCATGGAACTGCAATCAATGGTAGGTACATCGCTTTTTTCTTCGAAAGGGCACGCACCAGTGTTTCCCCAAGCTTCATCTTCTCCATCTGCATTGTTCAACAACAACTAAGACCAAATAAGTAGGAATATCCTTTCAATATCAACTTCTGAGGAGCAGGATCATAATTTTTGCCGCCGCCCGTGAAAGATAAGATAATGTCACTAATCTACTTCATTAGGCATCATCATCATCCAGTTTCATCCTCTCCTGGCAGAATCATGCGGTTGTGGATGAGTTGGAGCGGAGTGTCTATCATAATATATTAAGGCAGGTTTAAGCAGGAGGAGTGCAAAGGCTTTTGAGAGAGGAAGATTAGTTGTTGATATTGGAAAAGATTAAATTACACTATTGTAGTTCTGGCTCATCATGCTGCTCTACTCATAAGAATACAGATTTCTGTTGCATATTGTACAGGGTATATTGGAGGAATAATATTGGGTTCAAGTGAAAGAAGTACATTCTGCCGACGCTCATCAGCTAAAGATTTCATTTGATTCATAGTGAAGCTTACTGAGCTTCTCTGCGCCCTCAATAAGGCCAATCGTTTCCTTGTCGCTGCGTCAAGTCTCATTCGATGGTAATCTGACTCAGTGTACCAGAGCTCATGACGAGCAACGTTGTGAGTTTCACAGTGGCGAGTGACAACGTGCACCTCTGCCATGTCAGCAAAATGTACTGCTCGATGGTTGCGATGGTGCGGAAAGTCTACGATCAGATCGGTCGTCATGGTTCTAGTCATGATGGTTGTTTCTGTTCAATGTGTTTAGTTCTTGTGCATGCGATGGACGAAGGTGGTCAGAAGGCTGTTGTATTGTTGTTTGCTTTGTTGGTTTATGATTCTAACTGATTTGTCTTTAGAGAAGGGCCATCACAACGCACAGTCTTGTTGTCTTTTTGATCTTGAAACTGCTGCGCACACGCCAAGATGCAAAGCGCCTTGCTTTCTACTTGGGAAATTGTCGTGTGAGATGAAAGTAAATGTCGCATCGCGCATCGCTGCTATTCAGAACTTGTTGAAGTATGAGTCGCTCGAATACCCCCGGGGGGTATAAGAATTTCAGGCTAGGCTGAGATTAAGGGGGGTATCAGTCGAATATGTCAGCTAGCTTCCCCTAATAATCTAGGAAGGGGGTATAAGAACTTGGACCCTAGGCTGAGATTTGGAGGGGGGTAACTAGGCATGTTTGGGGGATGGATACATCATGTAGTTCGAGCGACTCCCCTGACTGTACCATACACCCCTAATACTATCAGGCTGTTTCGTCTCGTGAAACTGATGACTTGGGAATCATCTTCTTTCCAGTAGCTAAATATACGAGTGCTGTGTACAAGTCGGAAGAGGTGGGCACCTTTCAAACATGATTCGGCGGCATCCTCTCATTGCCAATGCTCGAAGAGAAGCAATGCAATAATCGCAAACATGCCTCAAAGGGTAAGGTTTTTCAGTCGCATCAAAGCAGAGCAGTCGACGTGGGTATGGGGATCTCGTTGACTGAAGATATGTATATTACTTTGGAAGTACCGTTCGCAGGATCGAAGTGGAGCCTCACAAGAAGAAGAGCTGTATCTGCACAAGCTGTCAACATTTCCATGTCCAAGAATACCGCGGCAAGTCCATTATTCAACTCAATAGCTTGTTCAACTTGGTGGCTTCTCAACAATTTTGAGATGAGTGCCTGCGTCAACAGATTAAAAGTAATACTTTATCTTTTACGTCCTTTGTTCGAAGTATCTCGATAGCACTTGTGTGGTGGCTTAGTATCCCATCATCTCATCTCATCTTCCCTGAACTGTTGTCTCTCTGCGGCTGTTATGGCCATGTGAGTAGGCCTATCCTTTCAATGTCAACTTCTGAGGAGCAGGATCAAGCATTTTTGCCACCCGGGGTGAAAGATAATGTCACACATACTTCATTAGGCGTTATTCAGATGCATCCTCTCCTGGCAGAATCATATGGCTTTGGATGGAGTTGGAGCGGAGTGTAAGCAGGAGCAGCGCAAAGGTTTCTAGAGAGGAAGATTTAACAAGAATTAAATTGCACTATTGTAGCTCTGGCTACTGGCTACTCATGAGATCAACATGATGCCTACTCATACGAATACAGATTTCTGTTACAGATTGTACTGGTTATATTTGAAGAATAATAAGAGGAAAGAACTTCGTCTTGCCCACGCTCATCAGCAAGAGGAGAGCTCAGATGATTCCTGGTCTTACTGAACTGAGCTTCTTTCCGCCCTCAATAAGGCCAATCGTTTCCTTGTCCTTGTCGCTGCGTCAAGTCTCATTTGATGGTAATCTGATTTAGTGTACCAGAGCTCATGACGAGCAATGTTGTGTGTTTCACAGTGGCGTTTGACAACGTGCACCTCTGCCATGTCAGCAAAATGTACTGCTCGGTGGTTGCGCTGGTGCGGAAAGTCTACAATCAGATCGGCCGTCATGGTTCTAGTCGTGGTTGTTACTGTTACTGTTCAATGTGTCTAGCTTGTGGATACGATGCACGAGCTGAGAAAGCTTGTTGTATTGTTGTTTGCATTGTTGGTAGTATTATGTACACATACCTGATTCGTTTCCATCCAGTTCGAGGTGTCAGAACAGGATGGAGGAGAGACATAGCTTCGGTCTTTTTGATCGTGAACACTCTTGCTTTCTACTTGGGAAATTGTCTTGTAATTGAAAGTCTTGTCGCATCGCTGCGCTCCTCAGATCTTGAAGTCACCATACTAACTGTACATCTGTACACTGCCTGTCACACCAAAGTAATAAGTACTAACTGTTAAAGTATTATTCTCTACAAATCTACTACAAACAACATATATATTTGCTTCGATGATCAACACGAAGTTAAATCATATCTCAACAATAAGCTAATATCCTAACGAACACATTGATCCAATATCCAATTAATCGGGTCATTGACTTGGGGCGATACACAGTCAATTCATCCTCCTTCTTGTTTTGTAGTTTACGACGCTTTCTCAGGTCAAACCAACTACGTTTCCCTCCTTCTTCTTCGTTGTCCAAGTCACAACGAACAGGTATATCACACGGCAAATCATCATACCATTCACCATGAAAGAGCCACGTTAGCCCTGCTGCCGCATCATCGCTAATACCATCTACCTCCATTTCCACCCCATCATCCGTACCAACAGCGGTTGAACCACCACCTCTCACTCGTTGATTCCGTTCACTCATTGTCCTTTCTTTACTACCACCATTGACATAACAATCACGTAAACAAGCTCTCATTCGATCCACAGGAAACATCGCCAAGAAATGATTCCCATCCTTTAATGCACAACGTGGATCCACATCCGGAAATCTTGAATCAGCGCTTAGGATGTGAAGTGGTTCTTTGGAATCGAATTTGGGTGAGCCGAATGTTGCTAAGAGGCGTAGGCAGAACTGATTGCTTGTTTGATCTTTGTACATTGTCAAATATGGCTGCTGCTGCTGCTGCTGTTGTTGTTGTATCTGCCCTCCATTGTTATCACTGGTGTCACACACATCATCACTTTCACCAACACAATCACCATCCTTCAAAGCAACCAACTCATAAACATGTATAGGCCTCCGCAACACCGCACACAACGCTACAATCTCCGGTCCACCTCCCCAATACGAATCTTGCATCATCAATTCACAATATTCCTCCGGAGAAATTCCATATTGGGAGGATGCCGTGGACAATAGTTGAGAAGTCTTCATGGAATCGGATCCTTGGATGAAGAGTCGTTTGTATCTTTTAGTGCTCCGTTGTTTTTTTGTACTACATGAGGATGATAAGCATTCTACTGCCATTCGTCGTAATTTTCGACTGGTTTGTTTGAGTTGTTGTAGTCCTTGTTGGGTGTCGAGTCTCATTAGATGGCCATCTTCGGTGAAACTTAGGGCGATGGCGAGGGAGTGAAAGAGGCAGTCGCCGTCGCCGGGTACTTGGCGTATCACTACCGGAGTGGTTAGTGAGCGATCATCATTGCAATTGTTATTATCTGAAGTCGTCTCTCCTATTATTTCAGCTGGGATACGTCGGAATAGTTGTTTCAAATAGCCATGATTATTTATATGTTTTGACGGATTCCAAGGTGGCCGCCGGATGTTGTTGACATCTGATGATGATGACTCAAATGGAGAGGCGATGTTATTGCTACTACTGGCCGTAGAGCGAGGAATGGATGAGGCTGCTGGTGCTATTATGGACCATGAGATTAGGAGGGCGAGGAGAGCTGCTGCTCCGCTGTAGCGGCTCAGCATCGCCATGGTTGTAATGTTTGAACTCCAAAAAATTGCAGGAGGAGAATCGAGAACTGATGACGCTGCCATCTGTTTGCAAGAAAACCATCTGCCTGACTATGAGTGACGAATGGATCCATTTGGAGGAGAGAAGAATTAGCCCCTCATCAAAACGAAACAGGAGAGAAAACTAGATGCGGCCACGGGCGACACTATACTACTCTTCACAGAGAACCCCCTACCGTCAAGACCGAGCAATGCATGGTTGAAGTTCTTCTTCTTCTGCCGAGTCTGCTGCTTCGGCGGCATCAATTCTATTCATCATGGCTTTGACCGATACGATGAACTACAGACGTTTTAATTCCTTCGACTGGGGGAGTTGGATTGAGGGAAGATGCTAACCGGTCATCATCCAGTGCTGATGGAGATGGCGACTTGAAGGATGCTATGGATGAGGAAGACAGCCGCTGCATCTGCAGCAAAAGTGAGAAGGGCATCAGTACAGATAGACAAGATCATAACACCACCGATGCTATTATACAATCCTTGCAAAGGACAAGCTCAAACTCAAAATCTATCCTGCAAATGTCATCAAAAAAGCAGCATCGGCAGGAAGAGGACACATCATGTTTCTGCCAACTCCATCCACGCCCACCTTCTCTTTCTCCTCGCCCTCTGGAAAGGAAATTATTGCAAACAAAGCCAAATACAGGCATAGCAATTCGGGATCATCTCCGATGACTGCTATCACCAGAACTTCCCTAACAACTGCAAGCAGCAGTATTACCAGCAGTGGAAGTCGCAACGTTGGTAGTAGACATAATGATAGCTATCCTGATGAAATCTTGGCAAGAAATACGATAATATCATTTGAAAAGAAAAGTAACAAGATGTCAAATCTGCATCATCTTGTCCGAGTATTCCATTTTTTGACTATTTAGAGGAGCAAGTTAGTAAGTTGATTGAGAAGAACGAGAGCGCCCCGAAATGTTGTGTTGCAACTATATTGCCCAGACGTAATAGCATTACACATCATCCAGAACTGTCGCCTATATCATCCCAATCTGTGGCAGTGGCCGAAGCGAAGAATATACGGCGTCTCAGAAGAGAGGTGCTTGTACTATATCGAACTCTGGACACGTTAAAGAAGGATAGCCGGAGTGGATGCTGCTGAAGTCAAAGTTGGATGCGCCAGAGAAGAACTTGATGCAGTACTCGAGTACCAACAACTTGTCAGAAGTATTCGAAACAGTGAAGACTTGGTAGTGAGAACAAATCAGGATTAGGTGTGCAACATTAATTACACAAAGCAAGAAGGATAGATAGAATGCATGATGCATGCAAAGAGGAGAGCAACCAGTCTACTATACAGTCGAGTCCGACCGGTTGCTTGCTCGAGATCTGCATCTGATTACTAGACTCCAACTAGTATATGTACAGTCGTCGTTATTTGTTTCAAGCTCCTCTGGATCTCTTGATGATAGCACAGCACAATGCTTGGTCGGGAAGGAGATGAACATTAGTAGTAGTCATGCCATCGTCATTCTCGTATGCAAAGCCAAGCTATGAGAAATGAAGAGATGGCATGTGAAAGGAATGAATAGAGGAGAGGAAGGTTGATTACATCAATGATTCTGGTTTATCAATCAGAACAATTCACTTCTTATCATGTAGTTCTCTTATTAATGTTTGTCGAAATCCTCCTCCGTCTTCATCTTCGAATACTCTTACTCCTTCTCGTAGTTGTAGTTGCTCCTTACCCTCCTACTTCCTCACCTTTCTACCGCTTCGTCTTTTTGAATACTAGACGAGGGACCAAAAGCCAAGATGAGATGGCCGAAGTACTAACGCCAATGAGAGGAGTGTTGCAAACCAAATATCCGCCTGATTTCATTTCTTGTGCTTGCTAATAACTTGTAATTGCATTCTTGCCGATTTAGTGCTCCTCTTACTCTTACTCTTGCCACTCTTCGAATATCTGCCTTTCCACTCTTAGAACTATCAGTGGCCCCACAGGCAAACGTTCCTCTCTCCCAACAAGAACCCATGAATCATATTCATCATCTGAGACATCAGCAATAACAATCTTGATCGAGTTAGTTTCGTTAAGGTACCCACTGCAGTCAAGATAACTGTGAACCCATCAGGTTCAAATTGTGGATAAACATCATCAGGATCATCGGGGGATCATTCAAATGAAAAATACTGCCTATTTACCGCAGCATTGACATTATTGATGGAAACAGCATCCGTAGATGTCTCAGTTGAAGGGAGTTTGGCAATATTCTCTCCATTGAGAATGAAAGCAAACGCATCATTATATTCATCATCTCACGTACTCGGTATATTCATCAGACCCAAACAGATAGTTGAAGGAAACGGTAGAACCAGAAACCGACGGTACACTTGAAATCAAACTGGATGAAGCATGCATCGTATGACGGTTCAGTCTGACCGGTTGCTTGCTCAAGATCTGCATCGGACAGGGCACCAAAGCCTAAATTACTACTCCAACTACGTATGTGTACAGTCGTCGTTATTTGTTTCAAGCTCCTCTGGATCTCCTGATGATAGCAAAATGCCTCGGTCGGGAAGGAGATGAACATTAGTAGTAGTCGTGCCATCGTCATTCTCATATGCAAAGCCCAAGCTATGTCCCCCAGTGTAGTACGGAACATTTATCAATGTGAGATGAGGCGGTGATGCCTGTAATCTCGATGCCGCTGCTTAGGTCAACGAGACTTGCCACAAGGGCCTCCTTGGTCATGTTTGTGTAGGTTAGATTGGCGAAGGTAGGTTCAAGACCACTAATGATCATGTTGAAGGAAATGACGAAGGATGCTATTGCGATTTTCATGTTGGGAGGTGGAGGTGTTATTACTTGTGCTTATGCTTATGCGATTTAGATTAGAGGTAGAGGGAGTCTGGTTATTTTCTCACTACTCCTGCTCGAGCTATGGAGAGATAATAATGTCTTGTTGTAATACTCTGGGGTGGTAAGCGATATTTTTCAGGAACAGGGTCCACGACCACACCCACGACAGAAGAGCGAGGAGCCGGATGCCTGGCTTTCTCAAAGTAGGAAAAGTGGGAGTCCACGGGATCGACACTCAAGTCCCATTTCTTCGTTTGGTTATTTCGATGTGGGGATGGGGATGGGGAGATATTATGTAGTGAGATGGCCATTTGTTCTTTCCGGCAGGTAGGTATTCGTTCTTCCCGCAGGGCGACCCCAGCTTTTGTAGACATACAAGACACCTCAAGCTCGTGTGTAGATGCAGGAAAAGGAAAGTGCGACTGTATCGTAACTGTGTGAAACTAATCAGATTAGTACACGGCTCTCATGATGGTATGCAGTAATACCAGTTCTTTTACGTCATGGTGACGTGATCAATCATCTTGACTGCTGCTGTCATTTTGATATTGCCTGGCACGACTGCGGCTGTGAAAGTACTGCTTGGCACGTTTCACTTTGTCTTCTCCCTTGGAACAATATGTATTGTAAATGACAAAGTCATTCTCTTCAGCCCGCTTGTACATTCTACTGCAATTGGGTATTTCCTTTAGCAAGAATAACGAAATGAACTTCGATATCATGTCGATATCCACGTTAAAATCACGGTCTGACCAATTGAATTTAATATGATTGCCGTTCGTTTCATTCATCAGACATGCTTTTAGACCTTTATCTGACCAACCCAAATGTTCACACATGGGTACTGACTCTCTCCCAAGACGAAACCCGAGATGATTCAAAGTCGTACCATGAAATATCTCACCCAATGGTGTCGGTCGATCCGTTGTGTCCGTCCATTCACCATAATCGGTGATATTGCGTCTGAAGTGAAGAGTATTGTCAGTGTTTGAAAGGAGCAATAAAGCATAAAGTGATCAAGAAGATTAATGACTTACGGGATCCATGGCAATATCTCCAGTATAGACCCGTCGTGTGGGAGTAATATTCCATGACTTAGCTGTGCACCATGAATTCCAATCATGGAATTGAGAGACATGTGCATTAACAGTTGTGCCTGTATTGAATTGGCCTCTTCGACATTGACCTTGATACAGACCACTTTTTTGCGCAGAAACTTTGTTTCACAGGTGTGTATGATATCGTTGATATTCAACCATACACGACGAGCTTTACGATCAGTCAAGCCAACAATCTTCCATTCATCTACGTCCCCAATTTGTTGTGGTGTTACTCCGTTCTTCAAGAGTATGTTGCGTCGATACTCACGAATCTTCTCTTGAAGCAGTGGATCCTTCTTTTCATATCGTGATAACAAATCTTGTCGAATGTGATTGTACGCTTTGCATCTGTTACCCCTGCGAAAGCCTCGTTTGTCGCATGCATAATCTGAGTCTAGATGTACAACTCTATCCGCAGTGAAGAATGTTTGCTCATTGTCCACGATGATATCATCTTCGTATTCGCCGGCTAGATTGTCATCTTCTAGATTGTATCCACAAAATATCAACTTCTCAAAGCATTGACAACGTTGGTTTTGAATCAGCGAAAGGAAGGAATCAATTTTATCATTTTGTGGCAAAGCACCAAGAAACAAACGATGGCCATGAAAGAGAGTTTGACGTTCCTCCGATGCAAAATGTACATACAGTTGAACATCCTCCTCCGATTTCGGTGGATAATCTCTCATCCACTCATTGAGTCCCCGGATTGTTCTAGAGTAGAATTCACCAATCATATCATTGTAAAAAGATTGGACGATGAGATGGTATGGAGTCGATGAGTATGGACAATTTGCTGGTGTTCTACTATTGTTGGCTGTTCTGTTTTGAGAAGCTGATGGTGATGACACATTGAAATAATAGCGTTCATCAGGATCATATTCTTCGGGTATATCCACGCTGGAGTATGTGATTGAAGGCTGATTCAGTAGCATTCGCGATGATGTAGCTACATCATTGTTGTGGACGTCATCGTAGAACCATTCACCATTGCCATGGCAAATCTTGTCCAAATGAAAGCAGCTCGGATTATCTTCCTGCTCCCAAAAGTGCCGTGACGACCCACTGCTACCCCTATTTGTATCATGGTCTTGCCTTGTGTTGCCAGTTGCTTTATTGCTGTCCTTTTCAGTCTGATTGAATATTTTCACCAAGTTTTCTATTGTGTGATACTGTAGAGAGGAGAGAGTCTGCGATGAACGTATGACGCTAAATATGCAAAATAATATGCAAAATCCAAGTACCAAGAAGAATATTAACAGTGGCTTTCTTCTTGCAGCCTTGGAATGACGCTGCACCCTCGTTATTGCTGCTGTGCATGTGGTGCATATATTATTGGCATACATAAGTGATCACTGAAGGTTAGAGAGAAGATGTTTGCAAAGAGTGTTCCGTGTTTCATAGGAAACTTCATTACATGCTGCATCAAATCTGCAATAAGGACATGCACTCACCCGGCGACTCTCGTTTCTGACCTGAAGAAGAAGATGCCTCCTCCATTGTGCTTGCTTGTTGGTGTCCCATGAATACCTGTGGCTGTTCTTTTGCATTCGCCATTCATGATGGTCGGAAGAATGCATGGTGAAGTTGCCTCTATCTAGCTGGATCTTTGCGGTGGCGGCTGGCGGCTGGGGAGAAATAGGCACTTGTGAGTACCGTATTGACTTCTCCCGCTCTTTTTCTTGCTGGCTTTGCTTGCCACGGTTAGACTGCAAAAGAAGGATAGACGGAATGCATGCAGATGAGGAGAGAAGAGCAAGCGTCTACTTCACTTATAGTACTTATAAACGAGTGGTTGGATCCCGGAGTGACCGAAAGCATAATAGAACCGCTCGTCGTTCACTGATCCGATTTCGCCCTAGTCACAAAGATCCAACAAAGTCAAAGTGGCCTCGCCCATGGTAGCTAATTCACTTCACAGTGTTAGGTCAAATTTCCTCTTCTTCGACTTCGACTGAATATCTATCTTCTTCTGACTACGGTAGCCATCAACCGTCAATAGGGGCATACCGCGGACAAACTTGTACACTGTCGAGAGTTGTCTGCACTGAAATGTCCTAGTTGACTCTTTCACGTAGCTCAGGCCCAGGTATGATCCAGCCTTTTCAAGCCACGTGACTAGTAGAGGAAGACACTTCAAATTCCATTGGAACAGAGGCTTGATATCGAAGTCGGGATGATTCTTGAGAATCTTGCAGAAGTCAGCATCACAATTCAGTGCTTTATTCAGCTCCAGATATTCTATAATATCAGAACGAGCATTTCGCATGTAATATCCATATCCTATCGTCACAAGTGTGTGATTGGAGAGGTAGGTGTTGTTTACGCTGGAAGTATCGCACAGGAGCCTAGAAAATGCAGCCCATCCTCTTGATGTGATACCTGGGGAATCAAATTGCAAAACTGTCACCGTTACCTATCAGACCATTTGCCAAGGCTACCGCCCCATCGTCACCAAAATTTATCCCCCAAAGACTCAGTTCTTTCATACAGCAATTATCAGAATGAAAGAAAGGAGCCAAAGACCTCAATCCCGCTGATGTAATCAAACGGTTGTACGAAAGACCTAAAGTTTTCAGACTGCAACAATTTGTCATACCCTCAAGCAAACACTGGAGCCCATCGTTATTGATGTTATTGTTGCAGACACTTAGCGCATTCAATCTCGTTGCACTCTGCACCCAATTTCTCAGAGACCTCAGCCCCGATGGTGAGAATGAATTCCTAGAAAGATGCAATTGTTCAAGATTTAGACTGGCTAGACCTCCTACCAACAAAGCTTGCAAGCCTTCGTCACCGATGGAATTGTCCGAAATATGCAATCTTTTCAGTGTCGAGAGGCTCACCAGTCCAGCCGCTAATATACTTACCCCATCATCATCAATATTCAATTCATCTAGATCCAAGTGCTCCAATCGGCAGCTATCAGATTGGAAGAGTGCGGACAAAGACCTCAACCCTGCTTGAGTGTTCAATTCATTTCCATTGAGGTGTAACGTTGTGAGATTGTGGCAGTTTTTCATACCTGCTACCAGTACATCTAGGCCCTGATCGTCAATAGCATTATTGTCAAGGTACAGGACTATCAAGTTAGGGTTCTTCAAACCCTCAGCGCAATCCCCAGGGCTACACAGCCATCTCTGCCAATATAGTTGTTACCCAAATCCAATTCTTCTAATTGCGGCTGTGAACTCAATGCTGCGGCAATCTCCACTAACATTTCATCCCTGAGATTGGTCTACTCAAAGTTTAGATATTTTAGAGTACTTTGTCGGCCAAGCATCAACGCAATATTGTGTGCGCACTGCAACCCAATGAAATTATCGAAGGTGAGACGGCTAAGATTACTATCATTTTCAAGCAATGGAACCAAGCTCTGAAAATTCTCCCCAAGATCGATATTGATGTGAAGTGATTAAATCGATCGGTTGTGACCCAGCCCCCTCAAGAATGCATCAATGTTGAGACTGTCTGGGAAGCTATAAATGGAAAGTGTTTTCTACCTGTTTGCTCCTACCAACAAAATAACCCAACCACCCCATGCTGTCGCCTTCATGGACAACGAAATCGCTCTCATCTTGAGGCGCATCCTCAATAGAAATTGCAGTGAATGTGGGATCATTATCACGAAGCCTCGCTAGAATAGCTGCGTTTTGCTCCGACGACGTGATGTCTTCCAAATTTACGTCTTTTGCACGCGCCTCATAATACTTGCAGTCTTGCACGTCAATTTTTCCTGTTTTCTGATGAAATGGAGGAGGCAATTGTGATTAGATAAAATAATGAATGGAATAACGGTAGCCATGGCGCAGCAGCAGCAGCATTTTTCGATGTCATGAAACTCGGATTCGCTCAGGCTTCGTACGGCACATCGCCACCATGTCATCAGACGCCACCGCTGTAGAATGCCATCGTCTCATGTTATTCTCTCGCCCTCGGTTTAATACACCTAACACTCACCAATACTTCCTTGGCCACGCGAAGCAAAGGCAAGAAGACTGAAGTGAGAGACTTGCCTTTTGCTTCTGTTTCTAGCGTGGTAAATCGTGGATTGGGGCGCAAGCCCGCCTGTAGATTCGCTCTTTTGAGTAACGGACGGACAATTCCCGCGTCTTGAAATGCTCAGTCGTTGGCTACGTAGGAACTTGGACTACTTAATTCCTGCATACAATCATACGCGGTCAGATGTGACTATCTACTTACTTTTATCACTCTAGATACTTTTCGGAGAAATTGTTTCCCAACCAAGTTACTAACTTCAAAATTCTCATCTCGATCAGTGAAGCAAGATGACCTCAACCTCACGCCTACTACGACAATGGTGGTCGGCAAGTGACTCAAAGCTGCTCGCTCAATCCGAGAGTCGCCTATTAGACTCTCTTGTAAAACACGCCCACGTTCGCAAAAAGTTTAACATTGGCGGCTTGAACATTCTTGAATTCAACAAAGCACCAGCAGCACCAGCACCAGCTGGCATCAACAATAACCAGCCCGCTCATCCAACAATCATTCTAACCCATGGCTTCGGCTCCGGCCTAGGATTCTTCTACCGCAACATTAATGATTTACTCCAAAGTGAAAAAGTATCACGTGTGATATGCATAGATTGGCTTGGTATGGGCGGATCAGATCGTCCACCTTGTTGGGAGAGTCCAGTCCGATCTCTGTTTCATTCTTCATCGACATCCAATGGATTTTCACTCTGTAATTCACGATTTACACCATCACGTGCACTTGACTTTTTTCTTGATCCAATGGAGCAAGTATTACAACATGACAATAGCAACGAAGATGGATTATACTTTCATCCGAATGAAAAGATATGTCTAGTAGGTCATTCACTTGGAGGATATCTCGCTGCAAGATTTGCCATGCGAAATAACAACAAAAGCAATGGTAGTGGTGCCAACATATCAAAACTAATCCTAGCAAGTCCAGTTGGCTTTCAACCCCCACCTCCACCGGGACAACGTCTCCCCTTCTCAAACTTACCACCAGCCATGAGATTACTAGATGCACTATGGAGTGCCAATTTCACCCCCCAACAAATAATTCGACTCATGGGTGACAAACGTGGGAAACGAATGGTAGAACGTGCATTACGTGGGCGGATACCACATCTTTTACCTTCAGATGTGGAACTATTGGCAGAGTACTTTTATCATATTACAGTTGCACCGCCTAGTGGAGAGTATGCTATGAATTCATTGTTAGAGCCGGCTGTGGCAAGTGAAGGGGGAGCGGGGGTTTATGCACGAGAGTCATTGGGTGGTGGTATCATGACGGAGATGTTATCGCAGCATGGAGAATCATCTATTCAATCTGTGAAAGTTTTGTTTGGCGATAGAGACTGGATGTCATTTAATCAGTCGGCTGCGGTGAAGGAGATGGAGGAGATACAATCTAAGTTGGGTATTGATGCAAATGTTCATGTATTGTCTGGGGCGGGGCATCATTTGTATTTAGATAATGCTGATGCCTTTGTTCGGCATGTTCTGGATTAAAGATTAAGCTTGCAACATCTGATGGCATGGTTGGTGTTTCATCTTGGAACCATGACATCTTCATTGCACTGCAGATATTTTCGTCTGGAGAGAGAGATGTTCAAATCTTGGGGTTCTTGCATTTCTACAACATCATCAGGGCAGGAGAGAGGTTCATCACTATCAAACGAATCATCACTTGACTCTTCTGCAGAGTGCTCTTCTGTGCTCTGCAGTTTTCACGATACCTGATAGTGAATCTGTCACTACTTGATCCTTTGTCTTTTTCTTCGAAAATTAGTACTGCAACGATTGCAATAACAATAACAAGTGAACAAATCAGTAAAGATGCAAAAGGGACCCAAATAGACCCGCTTGAATTGTCATGAGGTATGATATACACGCTCTCTAACGATGAACTTTTGGCATCGTCAGTTGGTGTAAAGACAATCCAGAGAATCTGATCTGAATTGTACCGACCTTCTAGCATGCCCTGTTGAATAATGTACAGAATTTGGTCTTCTGCTTTCTGAATATCTTCACCTGAAGCAGAATTGCCGAAATATCCTGTCAGATGGCTGACAATCGGGATACATCCGCTGAACGAAGCCATTGAACACGATTCTTTACCGGTATCAACCTTGTCAATGCCTTCTTGAATTCCAATCAAGGTGTTATTATGTACAGTGTCACGGAGACTTCGTCCCTTAGATTCAGTAGTACAACCGAGAGAGTCTGCCAAGTTGGTCATGACTTCTTTCTTGACATCAAGTAACACATCTTGCAGGTTTATTGAATGAGATAGAACGACGACTTCGTACTGATAGACGACGTCGACAGCTTTTGAATCTGAGGGGAGATTCGTATGCTCATTACAATAGTGTGTAGGCACATCGTTGATATGATTGATTTGTGTATCTGAACTAGACACAGGATCTTGAGTCGGATCGGCATCGGCAGAATCTACATGCTCCAAGACAGGTTGCGGAACATCAACAGAACTTGGGCTTGAGCTTAAGCTTGGGGGTAACGCGTCAGGGTTAAACGAAGTAAACAATGGACTGAGTCCTAATGATGTACCCAGTGGTGATATTTCAGGCAGACTGGCATCAAAGAATGTCTCCAAAACTTTCTTGAAGTTCTGCGAACGTTCATATCCTCCATCCACGGCACCTGTCCCACAAGGCTGTCAATGCGAAATAATGAGATGAGGTATCAATTTAAGAGAGAGAATTTATGAATGAATAGATAAACAAACTCACCGGGTTGTGGCAGCCTCGATTGACTATTCCCGACACTGCATCGATAAAGCTTGTTCCTTGCATACCACCTTCAACAAACTTTTGAAGTTCACCCATGTACTTCCACCCCCCTATATTGTAGGGCTGGACTGATTCCATCCAGTAAAACATGCCTGCCACCCATTTCAGCTCCTTGTATTCAGACGAAGAACAAATTATCTCTGGATCCTTGCAGAAGTCAACCGATGGATACCTGGAATCCCTGCCTTCCTCAGCAGCCCTCGCTCCAAGATAGTAGTTCAGTTTGCCAAAGTTACAAACCCCACTCGTCTGTATTACACCTCTTCCCCACCAACAACAGCCCTCCACATCAGTCCGGCCAGCGGTGCTAGCATAGGGCCTTGATTGATCAAACTTACCCGCCTTTTGACCTTCGTATACGTCACATGACTCTGGCGGATTCGCCCACGACTTATTAACAGCTATACGAGTGATCCCAAAAGCCCGAGTGAGGCTGCTCATCCGTCTTGGGTCCGCAGTAGAGCGGGGCAGGAGCTCCATACCACTTGGCATGCGTCACTGCTGTGATTGACATCTTGGGATCGACAGGACACTCCATGTGCTTCTCTCCTTCCGAACAGTGATAATCTTGGTAGCTCTGACCTAGCTGACCGCAGGCATTAGAAAGAGGGTATTTCCCGCCAACTAGATCCCATGAGTTCTCGTCACACGCATCGTATTTGATGGTTTCTTTCATACTTTGTGCAAGGAAGGCGGCGATGTTGACCAAGCCATAGACATGTCCATTCGTGACGTCTTCGCCGATGTAGAACTTCTTCCCTGCCACTGCACTAGTTGACATCACCTTCAAACTCTTCAGGAAATCATTGAACCGATAGACTGTAGATTCTTCCCACTGTGATAAGGGTTTTGGTAGAGGAACAGTTTCGTGTCAATTCCACCTTTGACTTGTTCAAGAGCGGTGACGAGATTGGTCAAGAGCATTTGGGACCCAACAACACTCTGTGTCTGTATCTCTAGCATTATGGCTGAGAGCAAGAGTACTGGCAACTTCATAGTTTTGATGTATAATGGCAGTAGAGGAGCGATGCAATTTCAGCATTGGTGCCTGAAGACGCCGGCCACTTACTTGCCGATCGTGTTCACGATCGCTGGCCAATGGACTACTTATGTGACTGCCAAGCGACATTTCTCACTAAAAGGTACTCACTGTTAAAAACTAACGAAGGAATTCATATAATAGTTGTCTGAACGGTTATCAGACTTTGCCGAGCCTTTAAATTTGCTTGGGCCCTCTACATCCCAGATTGTGTCAGGAAGCGAATCCGAACAATCACTTTGTATTGAGTGATCTCCACAATACAGCTGCATCTACAACACCAACAACTCATCCTCCTCTTGATCAAGCAGCACCAAAGTATCTGCTGCTTCTTCGTCTCTGTTAAAAATCAATAATTTGCCCTCATTCGTCGGTAACTACGCACGGGCCGGTCTATCGAAGCCACGCCGAGTTGATGAAGCAAGACCGATCAATCTAATCAATCTAGCGTCGCGTTAGTCGTTCCACTCATTATATAAGATAGAGAGACCTACACATATTTAAATAAGGAAAGATATTTGTTTTCAGCTGCAACCGGCTATCTACTATTGGCTGACAAAACATAAACATGCATCAATCATCAATAACGAAGATCATATTATTATTGGGCATGACGCTGCTCTCCGTGACCACCTGCAGTGGATTATCTATAAGCAAGATAAACAGTGAAATGGACAGATTAGAGAATCGAAATAGATAGCACAACTCTTCCTCTACGAAACTCCATCATTTCAGTGGGTGCCATCTACTGTCTACAAATATGCCGACTTCCGGGAGAGCCTCTACGTCATGGCCACAGAGGGTGTCGCAGGCAAGAAGTTCTACATCGGCGAAGACGTCACGAATGGACACGTCTATGGCTTGGTCAACATCGCCGCCTTCCTTGCACAAAGTATGAAAGAAACCATCAAATATGATGCATGTGACGAGAACTCATGGGATCTAGTGGGCGGGAAGTACCCTCTTTCTAATGCCTGCGGTCAGCTAGGTCAGAGCTACCAAGATTATCACTGTTCGGAAGGAGAGAAACACATGGAGTGTCCTGTCGATCCTAACATGTCAATCACAGCAGTGACGCATGCCAAGTGGTATGGAGCTCCTGCCCCACTCTACTGCGGACCCAAGACGGATGAGCAGCCTCACTCAGGCTTTTGGGACTATGGCTATGAGTGTAACAAAGGCTGGGCGAATCCACCAGAGACATGTGACGTATACGAAGGTCAGAAGGCAGGTAAGTTTGATCAATCAAGGCCCTATGCCAGCACCGCTGGTCGCACCGATGTGGAGGGCTGTTGTTGGTGGGGAAGAGGTGTAATTCAGACGAGTGGGATTTGTAACTTTGGCAAATTGAACTACTATCTTGGAGCGAGGGCTGCCGAGGAAGGCAGGGATTCGAAGTATCCATCGGTTGACTTTTGCAAGGATCCAGAGATAATTTGTTCTTCATCTGAATATAAGGAGCTGAAATGGGTGGCAGGGAGTAAGTTTCATTTTGCTGTACAAGTGTGATGCGCTTCAAACATTTCCTTCCCCTTTTTAACATATCTCTCCTCTACCTGCTTCACTCTTTTACCAGTGTTTTACTGGATGGAGAGTGTCCAACCCTATAATGAAGGCGGATGGAAGTACACAGATGAGCTTGCTAAGTTTGTTGAAGGTGGTATGCAAGGAACGAGCTTTATCGATGCAGTGTCGGGAATAGTCAATAGAGGTTGTCATAATCCGGTGAGTTTGTTTAAGACGTACCTACTTCTTTCTATGTCGGTTTATCTTTTATTCATTAGACTTTGCTCATGTTTCATATGTTGTCTTTCCTCCAGCCTTGTGGAACGGGAGCTCTTGATGGAGGACAGGAACGTTCAACAAATTTCAAGAAGGTGTTGGATACAATGTTTGCGGGAAGTCCTCCTGAAGTTTCAGGATCAATAACTTCATCTCAAGTGGGGAATCCTTCAAGCCCGTCGCTTTTTTCACCAGATCTTCCAAATCAAACAACAGGGGACAAATGGTATCCTGATTATAATGGGAATTGGGCAGAAGGGAAGTGTATCAACGTTCATCCTGCTCCAAGTGGCAGACCTCATTACGATTCACAGAGCGAATGCTGCGCGAAGGCATATGGTGGTCAAGCATCTG
Source organism: Skeletonema costatum (assembly GCA_018806925.1). Taxonomy (NCBI): domain Eukaryota; phylum Bacillariophyta; class Thalassiosirophyceae; order Thalassiosirales; family Thalassiosiraceae; genus Skeletonema; species Skeletonema costatum. The sequence goes on along the minus strand of JAHBBA010000343.1, from coordinate 37,953 downwards.
GCGTTTGTATTGGATTAATCGAAGAAATTCCTTCAAGTTCAAGCACAAGTCCTGGCTTTATCGCTGCCGCTTCAATCACACCTCAGCCTACACGCAAGCCTGTTTCACCGTCATCAGAAGCAGGGCTAATAATGAATTCTGATAAATTCATTGCGATGGACGGAACTCTGCAAGCAGTCAAGGATGATATTGACAGCAAACTCTTCCTCTACGAAACTCCATCATTTCAGTGGGTGCCATCTACTGTCTACAAATATGCCGACTTCCGGGAGAGCCTCTACGTCATGGCCACAGAGGGTGTCGCAGGCAAGAAGTTCTACATCGGCGAAGACGTCACGAATGGACACGTCTATGGCTTGGTCAACATCGCCGCCTTCCTTGCACAAAGTATGAAAGAAACCATCAAATATGATGCATGTGACGAGAACTCATGGGATCTAGTGGGCGGGAAGTACCCTCTTTCTAATGCCTGCGGTCAGCTAGGTCAGAGCTACCAAGATTATCACTGTTCGGAAGGAGAGAAACACATGGAGTGTCCTGTCGATCCTAACATGTCAATCACAGCAGTGACGCATGCCAAGTGGTATGGAGCTCCTGCCCCACTCTACTGCGGACCCAAGACGGATGAGCAGCCTCACTCAGGCTTTTGGGACTATGGCTATGAGTGTAACAAAGGCTGGGCGAATCCACCAGAGACATGTGACGTATACGAAGGTCAGAAGGCAGGTAAGTTTGATCAATCAAGGCCCTATGCCAGCACCGCTGGTCGCACCGATGTGGAGGGCTGTTGTTGGTGGGGAAGAGGTGTAATTCAGACGAGTGGGATTTGTAACTTTGGCAAATTGAACTACTATCTTGGAGCGAGGGCTGCCGAGGAAGGCAGGGATTCGAAGTATCCATCGGTTGACTTTTGCAAGGATCCAGAGATAATTTGTTCTTCATCTGAATATAAGGAGCTGAAATGGGTGGCAGGGAGTAAGTTTCAGTTTGCTATACATTATGACAGTGGTTCCACCTACATTCGTTTTAACATTTTTCACTCCTGTCTACATGCATTATAGTGTTTTACTGGATGGAATCAGTCCAGAGCTACGATGAAGGAGGCTGGAAGTACACAGATGAACTTCAAAAGTTTGTTGAAGGTGGTATGCAAGGAACAAGCTTTATCGATGCAGTGTCTGGAATAGTCAATCGAGGTTGTCATAATCCGGTGAGTTCATATGTCTAATTTTTTTCTAGTGAAGTTTTGGGCAACATCTCATTATCATTTCCATTTCTCATGATAGCCGTGTGGGACGGTGCCGTGGATGGAGGACATGAGCGATCTCAGAACTTCAAGAAAGTATTAGACACCATGTTTTGCTGGTAGTATTCCGGAAGTTTTCAGGGTTGACAACTTCATCTAATTTCCAAAGCCCATTGAACCCTTCCTCTCCAGCAAACCCATCTCCTTCTTCGCCATCTCCTCCAAGTCAAACAATAGGGGACAAATGGTATCCTGATTATAATCCTATCTGGGCTGAAGGACTTTGCAGTAACTCTTATCCAGCTCTAAGTGGCAGACCCCATTACGATTCACAGAGTGAATGCTGCGCAAAAGCGTACAATGGCCAGGCATCTGGGGCTTGCGTTGGCTTAATCCCTTCTTCTCCAGTTGACATTCCTTCAAAACCGTCAAGCCCAACTCCTGACTTGAACACTATAATTTCAGTCGTGACTCAACCGACTAATAAGCCCATAGCTTCCTTCTCGATAGAAGAAGTAAGTCAGCCAACTAATGAGCCGGTAACATCTTTCTCTATTGAAGAAACGGGCACAAAATGGTATCCTGATTACAACCCAATTTGGGCATTGGGTGTCTGCAGCAACATCTCTCCAGCCCCAAGCGGCAGACCTCATTATGAATCTCAGAGTGAGTGTTGCAAGTTGGCGTACGGTGGGCAGGCGTCTGGTGCTTGTGTTGGATATACAACTTCAACTGTAAGTAAACTGGAAACATATTATCCAGATTACAGTGGGAATTGGGCAGAAGGAAAGTGCACTAACGCATATCCGGCTCCAAGTGGCAGGCCTCAATACAATTCCCAGCAAGAGTGCTGTGAAAAGGCATATGGTGGGCAAGCATCTGGTGCTTGTATCAACGACATACCTGCACCTCTTGCAACAGCTGAGAATGCCTTGGACAAGTTTTATCCAGACTACAACCCCATTTGGGCCTTGGGTGTCTGTAGCAACAAAGCTCCGCTCCCGAATGGTAGGCCAATTTATTCTTCTCAAGCTGAGTGCTGCGAGTTCGCATACCGTGGCCAAGCATCGGGCGCTTGCGTCAATCACTTTCCACGTGGTACATCCGACAAACTCGTCTCATTCGCAGAATCATCAGCGGAGTTTATGGCAAAACATGCTGTTCTAAGAAGCAACTTCATCATGTATTCCTGTGGAGAAAGCAATGTCATCCCATATGACACGGCAATCATGGACATATTGTTTGACTACGAGGTTACGTTGCCACAAACTGTTCAAGTCAAGCATGCTTTGCCAACTCTGAAGAAAGAAATTATGGATGGCTTGGCGAGCACTCTAAATTGTCAAATCACTCATCGGCGGAGGGGGTTGCGAAAAGTGGCCGATGGAACTTTGCTGCTTGGATTCCAGTCAGTGGAAGGCAGCGATGTGATTGACGGAAAGAAGGGCTCTTGTACAGCGACGCAGGTAGTGGACGGTGAAAGTTGCTACCCTATCATTGGTCACATCGCTGCTGTCATCAAATTTGATTCGACTAATGATGAAGTCCTAGTCGTCAAGAATGACATCCTTAAAAATATTCGTCATACAATGGCAGGAAACAGCATCTCCGACTCTTCAGGGGTTGAGTATGTCAATGAGCATGAAATCGATATCCAGCAAACTCAAGCAGTTAATAATACTGGAATCGAGTGCACGACGGCTGGTTCTAGCGGTCGGACTTGGGTTGCAGTCTTACTTGGTTTGGCCTTTGGCGTTGCTGCGCTTCTCGTCATCAAACGGCGGCGTATTGCCCAGAAGATCAAGAATAGAACTCACGACATCGACTCATCTGATGAGTCGATTTGCGTAGAGAATGAGTTTGGTGTAGAAGAACTGTTCGTATCGATTTTTCACTCGCCGACGAATTAAGTTTAAGTCGTCATGAAAGTGAAGGTGATGAGCGTGGGTCTGGATGTTGTTCGGAGAGTTCAGATTGCGGCGACTACTCGAATGTCGGGGAAAGTGTTAATCGAGTTTCTCACCTTTGTCAACAAGACGAATGTAGGTCTCAGCCAGGATCGCTTGACGCATATATCAGCAAAACCTGCAGTAATCCCTCAATCTTTGCGGGTGTCAATAATAGCTTGCATCAATCCGTGTCCGTGGAGAGTGAGTGTGCTCGACGACAAAATGCTCAGAGTGCACTTGCCATGGAGAGTGTCGTTCTAAATTTAATGGGAGATTCGGCAGCATTATCTGATGAGAATGACGATGAAGCTCATAATGCTACTGCAACTGCAGAGGAAAGAGATGAAATTGATGGTACCAAGCATGAAGACGAAGAAAGCAATATGCAGGAAGAAGAAAAGACTGTGGAGGTTGAAGAAATGCTAGAACCTATTGCGCAGCTGACGTGAGCAGAAAGCAAAATGAACAAGTCATGTTGCAGAGGAGCCATAGATTTGAATATAATTTCTATTACATCAACTCTATACCACAACACCGCCTTTTTATCCCTTTTTATATACACCCTCAATTCAGAGAGACTTGTAGCCACTGCTACTTGTGACTCCTCTATTTCTGCTTTGCATCACTGGACATTTTAAGCTCCCTCCGTTGCCTTTCAATAATCTGTCCCTTCTAAAGCGCAATCTGACTTTTCTGGAGTGCATTCTCATCTTCATTTCATTTCTTGTACCTCTCTTTCCTTCATCTCTGTCGGAACAAATATTCTCCCAATCTACTGTATGTGCAGACATGCTTTCATCGGAGGCGCATTGCGGTGTGATTTCAGCTCTTTGCGACTCTTGCATTTGTTTCACTGCCTCACGGAGCATTTTAATGTCCTCGCTTTGTCTTTTCATCTGTTCTTCCTGAAGCATAAGCTTCTTCTCTTGAGACTCAATCTGTTCTTTCTGAAAAGCAATTTCCTCTTTCATTTCGGGAGTCAAGCTTTTGTTTCCTGTGTCTGCATCTGAACTAGAATCTTCCGATTCAGCTGCATGTGAAGTCCATTTCTCATTGCCTGCTTCCAACGCAGAGAAGACCCGCTCGTCAATTTCCATTACAAATAATACGGCCACTGAATTTATTATAATATCGGTATTGCTGGTCGCGATCGCCCTGTTGTACACAGTACTAACCTGAGGGCAGGGAGGCAAAGAAAAGTTGTCAACCAGATGCAATAGCAGATTAAATGAGTGATATCAAAGCAACAACGGGAACCCAAATACTTACATATAACGCAAATAGTGTAATAGAACACAAAACACATCCCGCCGATGAAATAACGCAATCTTGAGGTGAGGGGGTGTCTGACTCTGGATGAGTGGTAAAGCAACCTGCATCCGTTAATCCCGTCTTTTGCAAGGAAGGCAAACATTAATAGGAAGAAAATAACCCATCCAACGTCAGTTAAATCGGCTGTGTCCCTACACACATCTGAGTCGCGAGGGCATCGCCAGGTAAATTGAATGTCGATTCTGTCATCTTGCAAGTTGGCTTCCGAAGCCATGACGAAGAAAACGAGAATTGCAACCTGTATACCAAGTGTAGCGAATGCAATGAGCCAGCCAAAGGGTATATCTGTTAGAAAAAAGAATATAATGAGTCTTTGCCGATTCTACTCAAAGCATACTTGTCATCTTCTTCAAGCCTCCTTTCTGCTGACATCCTAACAGAGTTTCCACGTTTCTTGCGCTTGTCAAAGTGATATAAAAAGAGGCCGATTATGCAACAAAAAACAAAGAAGCAAGCCAAGAGAACAGCAGCAAATGTGCCGTACTTCATGCCCCATTTTTGAACTTTTGTTTCTTCTTGAGGAAAACAGTCATTGTTTGCATTGCCTAGGTGCAGTGGCAGTGGTAATGAACGTTGGTGAGAGACATATTGAAGAGCAGATGATGCAAATTAAGCAACAATATTGGAGCATTAGAATAGCACTCACAGCACATTGTACAATTTTGGCACTTGGGAGCCTCATTAAAAGCAGAGGGCACGCCGCAGTCTGTGACGAATGTGGAATTTCCGTATTTTGAATCGTCCAATTGTGTCATATTTGGTATTCTAGTAATCCGGTTGCTTTGAAGTTGAAGCAGTTGCAGCTTTGTCAATTCTCCCAAGTCTTCAGGTGCCGTTCCAGTGAAAGCATTGTAACTGAGACGTAGATAAGTGAGTTCGGAAAGCTGGCCGATCTCTTTTGGAATCGAACCCTATGAGTTGAGTTGAATAGGAGAAGGGCAATGTTGTTAATGTTCAGTGAGAGTTAGCAATGAAGGAAATGACAAGCAATTGAATAATGATTGAGCGGATCACCTTAATGTCATTGTCACTCAAGTCCAACACTTCAATGGAAGTGAGGTTTCCAATTCTCTCACTCAATCTCCCCGACAAGCCATTGTTGGTAAGAGTCAAACTTGTCACTTGGTTCATGTCGTTACAAGTTACTCCCTTCCAGCCACAGTAGCTTGTATACTCATCAAGCCAATTGGTATCATTTGTCCACTCTGCACCCTTGGCCGAATCATAAAATTCGCTCAAGGCATTTCTTTCGTCTGGACACATTGTTACGTTATCTTCCAGATCAAAGTCTTTCACACTACGCAAAGTAGAAAGACTCAGAGGAGCAGTTGAGCTGTCATTAAAACTGTTACCTTTCAAGAGGACAGAAGCATCCTGAAGCAGACCAAGCTGGGAAGGAATAACTCCAGACAAGGCATTGTTTGAAAGACCGAGGAATTGCAAGGAACCTGTGGATTTAGCGACAACAAAAATATATTAGCAGAAGCAGAGGATACAACTACCAAAGGTAGCATACAGTTACAGTTTACTCACCGTCAAGCTTTCCAAGCTCAGAAGGAATCGAACTTTCTAGGAGGTTGTTGGACAGATCAAACTCTTCCAGTACTGACATGCTTCCGATGGAGGGTGGAATAATACTTGTCAGCTTGTTACCAGTTAGATTCAGCTTCTTGAGAGATTGGAATCTCCAGAGATCTTTTGAAATGGGTCCTGTAATGCCATTCGTTTGGTTGGACAAGTCAAGCTCTTGTAGACTCAAGATAGAGTCTGCAAATACAGGAAGACCTCCAGAGAGAGCATTGGATGACATGCTGAATTGACTTAGCTTCGGAAGATTGTTCAATAACGCTGGAAGTTTTCCGTTGATTTTATTGTTTGATGCAGAGAATTGCTCAATATTGGGTGGGATATTCTCCAAAAGGTCAGTGGCATCCTTTTCGATGAGATTGTTGCTCACATCACAAAAGCGCAGCGTTTGAAGAGGTGATACTTTATACTTTTCAAAGCGATGCATGGATGTAAAGAGGTTGTTGCTAAAGTCAGCATGCGTTACCGATGAAGTGACAAGTACGTCCACCTCTCCCCCTAATTGGTTTCCCGAGACATCAAAGTGGGTAAGCGAAAGGATATTGTAGAGTGGACGGTAGTCGATCGTACCGGTGAGCTTGTTGTCTGCCAAGTCAACCTTCTTGAGGTGAAGAAGATTTCCCAACCCGGTCTTGACATACATCCAGGTCTGTGTAATAAAAAAAGTCCCTGGGTTTGAGTATGTTGGAAACCGGCCTGCAAGATTGTTGTCCCTCAAATCAATACCAGTGACATATCCTTCATCATCGCAAGATATTCCATACCACTGGCAATGATCTGCTGTCTTTTTCCATCCAGCGTTGTTTGTCCAGTTCTGACCATTCGTTTTCTCGTATATCTTCAGCAGACTTGGCTTCTCGAAGATTTTGCGTAGATCAACTTGCACTTGCCCCAAATATCCAAGAAGTAATCCATAAGTTCTTGAAAACTCACCACAACGATTCGGAAACGACTCATTAGGGTTCAGTGCCTTAGACTTCAACGCATGACCAAATTCATTCTGAGCAAAGTTGAAGAAATCGCAATAGCACTGTGGACTGTCAAGATAGAAGAACCCGCCCAAGTCTTCGTCATACAAGTAATCTCCGCAACAATATTCAGCCGCATAATCACAAGCTTCTCCTCCTTTATCCTCGCAAAGAGGTAACCAAAAGTTGCACTTGCACTCATTATACAACCCTTCAGTTTCATTAAAGTCCAAGCCCACGCCCAGCATTACTGGATTGATATAATGGTCTACAGCATTAGGGCAGGAACAAGACTCTGCTTCTTTACACAATGATGTCCATCACACATCATTGATCCCCAAGGACATTGAAGTAGTCCTTGGCATTTCGACCTGTAATCATCACACTGAAGAGATGTAGGTAGATGAAAATTGAATTAGACGCATAATAAATTTCAATATGATCCACACTCAAGAACACTCTGACTTACAGTGCTTGATCCCCCCTGAACAATAGCAGCAATGCTTCCTTGCTGAGCCTGTCTTATCAACTAATGAATCAGGACATTTTGGATCGAGTTTTGCCTTCATACCAATCACAAGTATTCCCATTGTCATCCATCCACCCTGGAGTATCGACACATTTAGAGGAGGGAGATGTAGACGAGATTGAAGGTGGTGCTGATGTGTTTGTGATTAAGGCCCGTGACAATGTAGATGTAGTAACTCTTTTGTCAGATTTCATGCGACGATGCTAACAATAGTTGGTAGGAAAACGGTTGACGGCACAACCGCAACGGCGGCAATGGACTGATAATATTAATGTCGGGCGATGCTGGTGCTGCATCATTCGATCGAAAGTTCTTTTGAGGAAGAGCCGTAGATGCAGACGGCGGCAAGGCTGGGGGAGCCGCCCCCTCCCCTGATCCATCACTTTGATGAATTAGTGAGAGGGGAAAAACCAACGTCATGATGGAGCTAAATGCGACCATCATAATCAGCGAAATGATTCCACCGCTACCGCCCAGCCATGACATAAGCTTCGTCTCCTTATGCTTGGCGGTAGCGGCTGCCTTGTTCCTCTTGTTTCGTTTCTCTTCGCTGCTGCCTTTTCTTCTTTGTAGCGGCGGCTGCTGCATTCATTAACTATTGATGTTGATCGTTGCCGCATCATCAGATGCCGCACAATCTGATGACACCACCACTCCCCGCTCCTGTAATCCATCGAGTGCACGAAAAAGCAGCACATCCAACAGAACTGTCAAAAGGAACTCCGTCGAAACAGAGGTCATCTGATTATTAATGAGTCTCATGCCTTCTTTCACCCTACCTTCGACGACATTTACGATTACGAGCGGGGGGCAGCAGCATCATCATCGGGGGAGCTCTCTTTAGGCAACAAAGAGCGAATGATCGCCATTTGCTCCAGAAGACTGCTACTGTGAGTGTCTGTTTCGGAAGTGAAGGTGCATCATCCATGATCATGATATTTTTGATATATTATGAAAGTGTTGTGGTGTTCATATGAATATATGTTGTACATGGTTCTATCGGCTCAACAAGGCCTCTTTCGTGGTGTTCAAGCTGCTTCGACAGAGACAGTACAACAGAGTGAGTGTAAATGTGTTGAGAACTCAGAGACGCAGTTATCTAAACTAGCCAACTCTGGACTGTACAATTAGGCAAGTTAACCAAAGTTACGTACATAGAGAGTCCGTCGTTCACCGACGGTGATTGGGTTTGACAATACTCTTTTCATGTGTAGAGAAGGCAGGGGATGTAAAACTAGTCAAGGGAATAGTGCTATTAGCTTTTTATAACATCCAGTTTCCATTCACAAGAGAAATAATATATGGATAGGATCCAAGAATTGGTATGTAAACGTCATTTCTACCTGAGAAAGGTGGGTCCCGGAGTGGACATAAGTTAGGAAAATTTTGATATAGATAAGGAGTAGAAGATCATACTACCCAAACCAGGGGTTAATATGTATCTTAGGGGTAAACAATAGAATGCAAAAAGAGGTGCCCTCTTTTGCTCTAGATAATTTTCAATGATAATTTACATATTTAAGGGGTGCCCCCTTTCATCTCCGTGGCATCTTGTTCATCAGCACACATCTCAAAAAGGTCTTCACCATGGCGGATTACTAGGAAAAATGAGGTCAATAACTAAGGCTCCCAAAATCAGAGGCTCAGCGGATCCATGCTATCATATGGTTTGGATGGATGGATCCGCTGAGCCTCTGATTTTAGGGGCCTTAGTTATTGAGTATTTGACCATGGTCACTACTCATTTTCCGGACGATGACATGTGCCGACGCAAAAGAGGTGGTGTGTAACGACGTCTGCGTAGTATTACCACCGCCGCCGCCCTCCATCCTTCGTTGATGATATATTCAAAGGGTTCCGCCGCTTGTTGCAGCTACCAATGCCACTTTACACCCCCTAACCACACAATGAAAATACACTCGCGAAGAATATTAAATTATCATACACCAAACAACGCATCAAATAGGCTATATCTTATATATTTAATCCATCCAACCGACCTGTCGCTTACTTTATACCATATACTAAAGGATGGGGTAGTTCATACCCGCCCATAGATCAATTGGATACGAATAAATAGAAATATTATGTGTAGGAAATGTAGCTCATACTGCCTTTATCAATTTGTAATATTTTGAAGTAAAGATAGAAGTAAAACTTAAACCCTTCCACCCACGACGTCAATAGAGTATCATAAACCGATTAGTAGCTTTGCATCAGATGTAAGTTATGTGTGGATGACACTATGTGCAATGATAGTAGCGGCTACCATGGTGGGTATGTTTTGATTTTTGCAAAATGGCAAAAAGTGGGCTGGAGAAGAGACAAATAGGCAAAAAGAGAAAAGAGGCTGATGAACGACATGCCACACTTTTTTCATTCTATTGTTTACCCCTAAGATACATATTAACCCCTGCCCCAAAACTGACACATGTTCTTAAATTTTCATTGGGTACCGAATCGGACATATTGTTTGAGCAGTAAGAGTAAGTATACTTAGGTTATACCAGGTACCAATAATATTTACTCCTATGTACCTACCTCTAAGTACCTTTGTGTCAATATTTGTGACGACCGACACATAATGACCGAACATTTTTACAAAAATCGAAATCGCCAACAACCTTCTTCTCAGAACCCTGCGCAAAAGCACTCTGTCACCACGAATTAAAAACGATACACTGCCCCAACAAAACAACATCCCCGAAGCAATGTTTAGCGGCGGCTTCAAGCGTTTTGACAGAAAGAATCATCGAGCGGATTGCCGCTGATGACGAAAATCTGGAAAAGGTGAAAATGAACGGGAAGCGTGTAGATGATGATCGGTTGACTCGGCTGTCAGAAGTCCTCTCCCACAATACATCCATTACATCTCTTCATCTGAGCAACAACAATATTGGCCATGATGGTATTGTTGCATTAGCCGATGCGCTTCATCAAAACCTACATGTTGAATATATTGATTTGAGCGGCAATAATATCGGGAACAAAGGGGCGGCGGCATTGGCTGATTGTTTGCAACACAATAATATATCATTGATATCGCTGGACCTTCAAAACAACGGCATTGAAGATGAAGGTGCGGCAGCACTGCTATCTGCTGTCTCGACTAATTCAACAATACACAGTATTGATTTGAAGGGAAATGCTATTCAATCATCCTTACTCTCCAAGATTGATGAGGCTCTCAATAGATCAAAAGCATTGTTTGAGGCAGAGGTGGTCTATTTTGCTCCCTCACCTGCAAAGAAGGATCATGATCTTGCTGCGGTTGACACATTTTCAATGACATTGTCGGAAGAATTCGAGGGTGATAATCATTCGTTTGACTCATCTACAGATGATATCTGTGTTGAAGTATCGAACAATTACGTTTTTCAAGGAGCACCAATAACATCACCAAATGTAGAACTATCATCACCTTCCTCATTGAATGCTGAAGGAATAGCTGTCAATTGGATGAATATGATTGGTTCATTCTTTCATAATGATGAAGAGAATAATAAGGATGCAATAGAGGGCAGTAAAGAGTTGAAAGTGATACCTGTCAGCGATGACGATTGTTACAAGGAATTCCTAGCGTTCTTGCACAATGAAAGTGTGTCACTTACAGAGGAGGGTCGAGATCTGATTGTTGCAGAGGACTTTATCAACGACATTGTCTCAATCAGGCAGCATTAGTCATTCCAAGGAAATGACTAGTCATTCGGTGTCGGATAACTACAAAGTCCTTGGGGTGCAGCAATTATCAGAAGAGACGGAACAGAAGAATCCTATTGGAGCAACATTCGATTGGATCGGATCATTGTTTCATAATGAGGAAGAGAAGAATGATACAGGCGCTGAAGAGGTGAAAGAGCGAAGGAAAGTACCCGTCAGCGATGATGAAGGCTTCCAGGAATTCCTCGCTATCCTCAAGACATGAGATGGACTGGAGGCACTATCACTCTGTATATATTGTACACCAACAAACGATTCTCCCAATACATGTAAAGATGTAAAGATTAAATAATGCACAGTTTATGTTACCACCGCACCATCATATTCATCATGTATTTATGTATATTCACACCTTAGTCAATGCTATGGAATGAAAGTGATGAAGGCAGAGGCAAATCCGCTCACATCACGGGCGTTTGAAGCGCTTTTTAAGTGGGAGACTCCGTGTCGGTTCTGTTGGAGGCGTGCGTTTTGGTTCTGCTGCAGCAGCAGCTGCAGCCGCCAGTATATCCATATTGGCAGCTGCTCTACTAGAGGGCTTTGCCTCCCTCTTCATTTCATTAGTTCTCCCATAGGATGGTGGTTGTCTCGATGCCATGATGGGGTTGAACTGTGCAACGGGCATTATGAAGGAAGGATTTATTGTTGGTGCCATCATGGATGGTATTCTTTGGAAAGCTGCTAATCTATTATGAGCCAGCATCTGCACTGGTATCGATACACCGTGAGGAAGTGGTGCTGCTGGAAAGGCAGCAGCAGCCGGAAATGTAGCAGCATGACCCGCCGCTGCCACGGCTTTCTCCAGCGCCTCGTATTGACTACGAACGGATTGTTTCCTCACCCTGTTATTATTCAGTTTGGGCTTATCGGGAGTGCTTTTTTTTAGGCTCCTCCTTTGGATTTAACTCGTTGTATTCATCCATCTGGACACGGTATATATGTCGTCCTTCTTCGGATAACTCTTCAAAGACCTCCTTACCAAATGGGTCGACTCCCTTCCAACAGGTTGTCATCAACTTGCCCATCTCGCTGAAACTTATTCCAAGGCTATTAGCCGCCTTTCTGTGTCTTCTTTTTCCATTATCATTTGGCGTAATTTTATTTCTTAGTGCCTCTCGGATCCTGTTGCGGCGTAATGTATTGATCTCATCAGAGAATGGGGGCTGTTGATTGGCTTCCAACGGCGTCTCTTCCAGACCGGCGGTTGCCGATAAAATTCTGAGCACATCGTCTTTTGCGCCGTCGCCGACCTTTTCGAGGACTAGGGATCGTTTGTATCGGTAGAAGAGGTTGAATGAACTTAGTGGGCGCTTCGGCCTTTCCATCTTGCTCAGGTGTAATGTATTATGCAATTAATCAAATTAATGAGCGAGGGGCTTACGTAAAAAAGTAATTAGGAAACTATCATGACTTGTGGATGTGTGGTTCAACGATCAAGAATGATGCGATTGTGTAAAACTGTCTCCGCAGGGTCTTCGTTGGTCACGACGGTTCACGCTCGCGTGATTTGTGATTTAACTTCTCATCCGTGGTCTCGCATGTCTCTCGTCTCCTTTCAATTAAATACACGAGGAAAAAGTCCGTTTCTGAACTATAAAGCCGGTTCTGAACTGACGTTAACGGTACGCGTGAACCGTCGTGGCGTGTGGCCGTTCTTACGATGATGCGATTGTGTAAAAAACGTCTCTCTCCGTGCGTTGGCGGTGTTTCCTACGTTCCCTTTCTCATGATATCACCGGGTACCAGTGACACTCTCTCTTTCTCGTGATTCGTGATTCATTATGCAATATGCAATCGTAATAATAATAACTAAGTTAATCAAATTAGATATATCTACCTAATAAGGACCAGCTAGGTATGACAGACAATATGCAATCGACTACAATACATGCAGCTTATATACTTCTTAGACGACTCCACCAACCCAACCCTCGAAGTTCTGGAGTATTGTAAAAGAGATCAGCAGAAGAGATGGCATCGACACATTAGATACTAGAAATACCACGGCAAGGCAATCATTCTATCCCCCTTTCTTAGCATAAGTTGATGTAGATAGATCTATTGAAGTAATCGTTAAGCGCACCCTACGCTGTACCTTACAACGTCGTCTCGTCAATCTTCTCGTAATTAAGAGCACTGTACATCTCCGAGCTCACATTCACAAATTGTGCAAGATATCCAAGCTGCCTTTTGACAGAAGTTCGTACTTCGTCGACTGCCAATTTTTCAATTACAACAATGCTGGGTAGATTGTTCGTAGTCCTCACAACATTGACGCTCAACAAACGATATCTTCCACTCAACTTTCTAATGATACGAGTCAGCTGCAACCCACGGAGAACTAACATGACGATCCGTCCTCCATCTTTGAGCACGTACCAAGCATTGCGGAGGAAGATCTCGTACATGGTTTGAAGATCCGAAACATTCTTTTGACCTGTGATTACCCCCCATGGCAGATTACTCACGATTGCATCTACGCTTTCATCTGTCAAATGCCTCTTGAAGTTTCGTGCATCACAGCAATGGAACTGGCACACATCATCATTGAAGCCTTCCGCTATGGCATTCTCTCTAGCACCGTTGGCACTTCGTCGTGACACATCCATACCGACGCATTTGATTTGTTCTGTTCGATAAACATCCAGTGCTTCCAACAATATCGTACCACTTCCGCAAAAGGGGTCACATACCAAATCTCCCTTCTTGATGTTTGCCATGCGAATCATTGCATAGGCAAGGTTGGTCTTGAGTGTGACCGCATTACGGAAACGAAGAAAGTGCCGTTGCTTCGATAGGTCATCCACATTGATCTGTGTTCCAACGATAACCTTCGTAGCAACCACATCAGCACGAATTTGAATGTCAAAGTCAGTCATTTTGGGCTTGATGTGCGTATAGAACTCAGACATGGCACCACCTATCTCGAATTCAAGTTCCGGTCCTGTGAACCCTTGTCCACTTCCAATTCTATCACAGCTGACACGGAAAGTACCGCCATTCTCTAGCTCAACTAGAGACGGTATGCTAGATTCTCCGGATACCAACTTTTCTTTGTAGTATTGATAGAGCATCTCCCCGTTAATTGACCCGATGCCACTTTTCTTATCTGATGGCTCCTCATCTGCACCTCCCTCTTGGTCGGGTAGCAAATCCTCCAAATTGAAATAGTCATGATATTTCAAGACATGATGCGCTGAGCGAAGTGCAACAGCGCATCTTCCATTTCAATCCTTTCATCCTCTCCACCAATCGCAATGGCACTTTGTTCCGTCGTACGACAAATGGCAGCATATCCAGCAACTTCAAATGGCCTGGCAAGGACAGTATACTGTTCAATATCCAACAACTCCTCCAATTCAGCTGCACAATAACATTCCGCACCAATATTTGTCTTGACGACATATTCCACAGTTATTTCACCATGACAATCCTTGTGAAATTTGGTATTGTCTCCAAACACTTTTGCCTCCAAATCATCATTATCATCATCATCATCATTGCCCCCACCATCATAATTGTCAGCTATTCGAGCACCACCAACCTTCCAAGATCCAGCAGTAGAATCCAACGCACCCATCTCGGTACTAATCTGTGTAATCCAATGATCACGTTTCTGATGGTTAAGTTCCCCCTCTGTCGTTGCCAACTCCCCCGCTGCATCACTACTTTCAAACTCCTTGCACCGGAATGTTAAATTGATTCTACCCTCTTCCACATCACTCTCCTTTGGTACCGAGTGGAGATATTTATACTGACATATATTCTCCATGAGGATGATACTCCCATTGGTCATCTCGATACTTGCTCGGTCACGAACTCCATCGGTTTTGGAACGGATTAGGAATTTACGTGTGCAGCCTAGAGAAATGGAGGCAATGGGGGTAGACCGACCGATTTCTTCACGGTCAGAATGCCATCCGATGCGTTGTGTGCCATTTTGATAATAGTTGAGAAGACAAATGTTGAATTTGACTGGCTTCTTGTCGGACAGATCCATCACCACCACTTGCAACTACTTTGGAATTGTACCACTCTTCCGCCATGGTCTTCAACTTTTGAACAATGGGAGGAAAGCCCACCAATGGTGCCCCGGGTGCATCTCTGTAGCGATAATCTCTCTTTGTTTCATCTTCACCAGTTTCTTCTTCTTGTTGTTTTTGTTCATCATCAGGAACATCCATCATGAGAGTCACCCATCGATTGATTTTGGGAGTCTTTTCCCAGGGAGTGTTTTTGAGTAAATCTTCGTAGGCTTCGGTGGCTTCATCTTCGGAGAGGAAGGATGTGTCGTGGTAGACGCATGGGGTGCGTAGGGGTAGGAGGTATTCTTCCATCGCCATGGTTGCTTTTTGATAATACCAAATATAGTACTGGAGGATTGGATGGTTGGTGCAAGTGGAGATTAGTTTTGTGGTGTGTGTGTTGTGGATGTTTCACCGAAAAGACAGCGTCTTACAGTAAGATACACATCTCAATAGACACCCAAAATTTATTTGCCAACCAAGTGCGAACCGAAGAGTGTCTCTCGACAATTTTGCCGACTAAAAATCATGAAACGGACACGTGCATTGTTGCTGCCATCGTGCACCTCCGACATTTCTCAGCGGCTTTATCGTCGCATTTACCGTCGTATTTATTGCTTGTCTTATAATTCTTGTTGGGGTTGATTCCATCCTGATACCATCCATTGAATTGACCTGTCATCGAACATGAAGCTCCTATCCGCACTTCTTCTAAGTGCTACATTGCTGCTATCATCGGCAGCAACGTCGTCTGCAAATGATGTCCAACGAAACTTGACTTCCAGCGAGTTATCTGTTGGTAGTGCCTCTCAGAGATACCTGAGAAATCCTAATGGCAACTACAACAAGCATACAACTACAGACTCAGACAGTACTGAAGGGAGACTTCTTCAGGAATCATCTCCTAGAACGCTGGTCACATATGACAAAAGAAGCAAAGACTATTGGAGCACATTTGGCATCATGTTCGAGATTGAAGCTCAGGAAGATGTGGAAATCACATCATTGTCTTTCTACACAGGTTCCACCTCCAAATCTTTGACTGAAGTTTGGACTCGAGATGGAAGCTACGAAGGCCACACAGCAAGCAGCTCTGGCTGGGACAGGATTTACTCTGAAAAGATTGAACTTAAGGGTACTAATGAGCTAACTGTGGTAAAACTCAAAACACCCGTCTACATTCAAGAAGGCGAGACTGCATCGTTCTACATTGTATCTCGTGGAAAGATCATCAACGTGGAATCCGACGTCAAAGAAGGCAAAGCCGTTGCTCAGGACGATGCGATCAAGCTCTATGCAGGTATAGCTTTGGACTACGATTACTGGGAGGATGGTTGCATCAATGGCTGGAAGTGCAAGTTTTCCCCACGAACATTCGAGGGCAGAATCGGCTACAATGTTTTTACAGGCACTAGTCCTCCACGAGATAATCCAGCTAACCCGACTCCAACCACGCTTGTCACATATGACGGTAGAAGCAAAGACTGGTGGAGCACATATGGCATCATGTTCGAGATAAAAGCTCGGGAAGATGTGGAGATCACATCATTCTCATTCTACACGGTTTCCACCACCAAAAAAACTAGAGACGGAAATTTGGACCCGAGATGGACCCTACAAAGGCTACACATCAAGCAGCTTTGGCTGGGAGAAAGATTTACTCTGGTGACATTGACCATCGAGGTCCTTACGAGCTAACTGTGGTAAAACTCAAAACATCCGTCTACATTCAAGAAGGCGAGACTGCATCGTTCTACATTGTATCTCCTGGGATCATCAGCGTCAAAGCCAAGAAGGAAGGTGAAACTGTTGCTCAGGACGATGCAATCGAACTCTATGCAGGTATTGCTTTGGACTACGGTTACTGGGAGACTGGCTGCTACAACGGCTGGCAGTGCAAGAAATCCCCACGAACATTCGAGGGCGTAATCGGCTACAATGTTTTTTCAGTCACTGATCCTCCACGAGATAACCCGCCTGGAGCCGGAGCCACACTTATCACATATGATGCTGATAGAAGCAAAGTCTATTGGAGCACATTTGGCATCATGTTCGAGATAAAAGCTCGGGAAGATGTCACTATCACTTCATTCTCTTTCTTTACAGGTTCCACCTCCAAAACTTGGACTGAAGTTTGGACACGATATGGAAGCTACGAAGGACTACACAGCAAACAACTTTGGCTGGGACAGGATTTATGATGGAAAGATTGAACAAGGGGGTACTTCTCTTCTAACTGTGGTAAAACTCAAAAACACCCGTCTGCATTCCACAAGGCGAGACTGCATCGTTTACATTGTCACTCCTGGAAAGATCATCAACGTGGAATCTGACGTCAAAGAAGGCAAACCTGTTGCTAAGGACGATGCAATCGAACTCTATGCAGGTATAGCTTTGGACTACGATTACTGGGAGGATGGTTGCATCAATGGCTGGAAATGCAAGTTTGCTCAACGATCATTCGAGGGCATAATCGGCTACAATGCTGGCTGTTACATATAAGGAAAACGAAGGAAAAGATTGAGGGGATGCGGTTAGGTAGCTTCTTTTGTGCTATTTGCATTAAAGTAATAAAAGGGCATATAATTGTATTCTTTCGTGCTTTACTTGCGTCGGAATGCAGGTATCGGTAGATGTAGATTAGATTTTGAGTTCCAAATTGAATACCAGGTAGCATTGAATGATACTTAGGCCGTGCTGGTCAGTCCATTTAACAAGCGTGAATAAAAGAGGGAGCCTCGCGCGCCAAATCCAAACTGCAACGCAATCAAGGGAACGAACATATGCTCTGTTCCTTCCAGCCATGAAAAACATCTGGCTCACGAATTCAGCTTCAACATAATGGCATCTACGACCACCCCGCCCACTGGCCTCCCACTGGCACATCATCTCGATTAACACACCCTTCTGCTAGAAATATACATCATCATGACGGACGGATCAAGCGACCTATGCGACCAGCTCCTGTCGACTTCCCAACCCGTCGTCGACCTACAGTCCGCTTCGCCTCTACCGTTAAAGTGCTCCCTATCGTTCTACCTTGACCATGATTTGTCACAAAGACGAGCTGTGGTATTCAAAGAGAGATGAAGAGACGATGAAG
The DNA here is from genome assembly GCA_018806925.1 of Skeletonema costatum. NCBI lineage: Eukaryota > Bacillariophyta > Thalassiosirophyceae > Thalassiosirales > Thalassiosiraceae > Skeletonema > Skeletonema costatum. The sequence continues at coordinate 19,494 of JAHBBA010000343.1, read as the reverse complement.
ATTGAGAGGAAATTAGATGCAATCGTCCTAGAAAGGACGCTCCTCGCACCTTCTGCTGAAGATCTCACGGGAGGAGGTGTTCATGTTAGTCAAGCGGTTGGGCTGGAGAAGGAAGTAAATCACATCCCAGCAAAGAGTGAGTATCCTCTCAATGAAGTAAAAGGTTTTGAACCCTTCATCATCTCATTCTCGCCCATCAATCGTTACCCCTTGTAGAAAGCAGAAGAATTGCATATCATCATAGGATGGCTATTCTGAGACTACAGGAATTCACGGACGACGACGAACTTTGTCGTATATCCCAGAGATTATCAAGCTGGGGTTCAGAGAGAGCCCGCACACTTGCCAAAGCGTACGTCACCATGGGTAATTAAATGATTTTGGCATGGCATGGGGCTCTGAGATGATGTACAAATAAAATGAATACTAGTATCAAATTAATGGTTTCTTCTTATTACTGGCTTACTCTGACAAATCAGTCTTGTCTTTTTGGCAAGTAGAGGAGCCAGTGAGAAGGCAAGAGTGCAGCATAACTACTAACACTACTACCAACACCTATGGGAGGGCCTTTCAACAGACGGAATGACGCCCAGAACTGCTGATGGCGCTTGTGATTTAGGGAGGCTTGAAGTATGCTATGTCGCGCTGCCTGAGTGGATTGAGGTTTCGTATGACAGATCTTCACTGACAAGGAGAACTTTGTTCAAAAGACACGTATCTTAAAGGACATCAAAATTTCCACCAACGCTCTCAACAATTTTGCCGACCAAAACCACGAACGGAGGTAAAATAATGTTGCTGTGAACCAACGCCTCCGTTCATTCATTTCTCAGTGGCAGTCATTTTATCGTTTTGTTTATTGCAGCTTGTCTTATAACTCACTGGGGTTGATTCCATCCATTAATTGACCCGTCATCATGAAACTCGTATCTCTATTTCTAGCTGCTACACTGTTGCTATCATCATCCACACTATCTTCTGCAAATGAAAATGATGTACGGCGGAATTTGACAGCCAGCGAGTTAACCATAGACAAGTCTCTCAGAGATATCTAAAGGGTAACAACAAAAACAAGAACAAGAAGGGCACAACTACAGACTCAGACAATACTGAAGGGTGGGCCGAACTTGTTCAAGCTGCAGCAGCTTTCGAGGTATCATTTGAGCAGCAGAAGTACCGTGCCGCAGACGGATGCTTGGCGAATAATGAAAAGCAAACTAACATTTGCCTTGCAAGCGAGCATTCCTCCAACGTGGCTGTGCATTGTTGCAAAGGCTCGATGGAACAGAACAATCTCAAGTGCAGTCGAAACGGGTGCAAAACGAAAAGTACATTCACCGCAGCTGAAAACTACTGTGACAATCAAGGAATGCGACTTTGCTCCGTTGCCGAGCTTGAGAGTGGAGCGTGTTGTGATAAAGGATGTGGTTGGAACAAGCAGATTAGCTGGACTTCAGATAGCTGTGACAGTAGTAGTAATCCTCCGACAAAGAATCCTGCAAACAACCCGACAAACATGGATCCAAAAAGTTCGTCTGCTGGAACGCTTGTCACAATTGATGGAGATAGAAGTGCAGACTATAAGAACGCAATTGGCGTCATGTTCGAGATAGAAGCTCGGGAAGATGTGGGTATCACTTCATTCTCAACCTTTACAGGTTCCACCTCCAAAATTTGGACTGAAGTTTGGACTCGAGATGGAAGCTACAGAGGCAATACAGCAGATAACTCTGGCTGGGAGAAGATTTACTTTGAAAAGTCTCAACAACGGGGTACTGCTGCTCCAATCGAAGTAACTCTCAAAACTCCTGTCTACATTCAAGAAGGCGAGACTGCATCGTTCTACATTGTCTCTCCTGGAAAGATCACGAACGTGGAATCCGACGTCAAAGAAGGCAAATCCATCGCTCAGGACGATTCAATCAAGCTCTATGCAGGTATTGCTTTGGACTACGATCGATGGGAGAGGGGTTGTATTAACGATAGGCAGTGCATATTTTCCGCACGATCATTCGAGGGCACAATCAGCTACAATGCTGTTACAATCACTAGTCCACCAACTTCAAGACCAACAACTAACCCTTTCGAAAAGCAAGATTCAGGATTGACTTTCAGAGAAGAGCAATGGCTCGATGGACATAATGTCCGACGTCAAAAGTGGCACAGAACAATATGGAAAGAAGTACAAGCCACTCAAGTGGAGCGAAGAGTTAAAGGACATGGCACAGTCCTACGCTGACGAGCTTGCATCAGACTGTGGTGCCACAGTACATGACTCCTATGAAAATCGTAAAGGATATGGGGAAAATCTTGCCTCCAACACTGGTTTTGGGAGTTGGGGCGAGCTAAAGTCAGTTGACAAAATAATGACTCGATATGTTGAAAGAGAAAGCACGTGGGTTCCACCTGATAATTATCACTTAATGCAGGTTTTGTGGTATGCGACAACGCATGTGGGTTGTGCAGATTCAAAGGGTAAGAAATCCAACGGCGCAATCTGTCGTTATCAGGTCTGCCGCTATGCACGAACAGGCAATTGCAATGTAAAAAGCTTCGATAATGGCAGCAAGGAGTGGTGGATGAAAGCAGTCATGAGCGATTCGAGCAACTGCAAACCATTTTGCCCCCCGGAAGGATGCTAAGTAGTATATACGTTAACAATCTATTTAGTATTATTTAGGCACATAAACCAACTTGTACATAACACGCCTGCTCCTCTCTCTACTTAGAAGAAGAGGCATATGCAGGCACTCTCCACTCAAAAGCAGGTGTGGTCTGAAGATGAGAAGCAAATAAATCATTTCACTCTCGACAGTGTAGTATTAGTATTAGACTATAGAGTATAGAGTAGGTTCTCAGTTGACGGATCATAGTCAAACTGACTATATTACTTGTTAAGTGATAGGAGTGTTTATCATTAGTCGGCTCAAGCCAAATCCACTTAATAGGATGGGCTCACAACTATTGGTATTACCATTAATTTCCTTCCTCGAGAGAGATCATTTCCTTTTCTTCAATCACTTATATATTCATTTCTCTAACTTGGCCATATATTAAGTACCGATATCAACCCATCTCACCAAGCTAAGATTCCATCGAAACACTCAAGCCTTCTTACTTACACGAGTAGGAAGGCAACCAACGTTGTAGCACCAGCTACAGCGGCAATCGTGGACGAGGTGGAAGATCCAGTGGAGGGTTGAGACCAAAATTCTTCCCCATTTCCGGACTTGCAAGTGACAACGGTAGACCATGGCCAAGTGCCAGTCGAAATCTCCTCATACAGTGAAACATCCACATCAACAATCGGAGGATCACCGACTTTGCAAGAAAAATCGCCTTGCACGTTGTCACATGAGGCGGCTGTGACACCACTCGGAAAAGAAGTACTGATCGAGCCCGTGATAGTGTTAGCATTAATGGTGCTTGCGCCCTCATTCGTCAAAGTTCCCGACATATCACCAGTGATTCTCAACGTGGAGAAACCTTGAACGGAACCACCGCCAGAAACACTTCCATCAATATCAAGTTTGGATGCCCCCCCTGCCTGAATGGAACTTACGGATTCTGCCTGAACTTGGACAGTAGAAGCGCCTAGCGAACGTACAGATCCGATCACGGTGGAGGTAACAACATGTGCAGTTGATGCACCTTCCGCACTTACTGAAAGGGCAGAAATCGTATTGGAAGTCAACGTTGCCTTGAGTGTGCTGAAGCCGTTCACTTCAAGACGCTGCACAGACGTAAATCCATCGAGAATTTGCGCTTGAAGGGAATTCCCTAGATGCAACTTGTTGAACTGATCAGGAGGTAGTCCAATTTGAACACCTCCACTTGTGGCACCGTTGGCAACTGCATCATTCCATTCAAACTGTAATTCGTTTCCACTAACGGCAACTGTGACGAGATTGCCGGAAAAGATGACACATATGCAACTGTTGAGGGCTGAATTGTGAACACCGGGTATGGATAAGATTCCATCGAATCCGATGGACAACGAGGTGAAATCATGATAGAATCAACCGTGGAAAAGTCTCCATCGATTGGAGTAAATTCATCTGCTGTTGTGACATCGGCATCGGCAGCAAAGGCAGGGCCTGTATCTGTGGTAGTGTTGGTGGTGGCGGCCGTCTCATCAGTGGCGTTCAAGGCAGCGGTCGTCTCGTTGTTGTCGACAGCACTGGCGATCTTTGCCGTCTGGAGGAGAATAGCAATGGCAGCGATGTTGATGAACTTCATGGTGGATCTTTTTTATGAGAAGCAGTTAGCATGAACGTTGTTGGTTTTGTCCTGTACCAGCTGTTGTGGTAAAAAGTTGCATTGGCAGCTGGAGGCTAAATTCGAAGGATCTTTTCAACCGTAGGTAGGAAGGAGTATCAACGTAGGAATTAGTACATAATATCGACGCGAGTCTTCAGGAGGATTATGGATTGGGGGCTTAACCCCCCTTTTTGTAAACCCCCTCCCCCCTTTTTGCGCCCAGGGACAAACCACCCGCCTAACATCACCTAACAACCCGCGTTGTTAGCTAACAACACCTAACAACCCGCCTAACATCACCTAACAACCCGCCTAACATCACCTAACAACCCGCCTAACATCACCTAACAACGAACCTAACAACGTAGCTATTATGCAATTGATCGCCCTGGAAGGGCATAGCGGACCTCCTACAGTCTTTAGAATATAATAGGTCGCTCTGCTGCGTCCGGGTTGGCGATCTGAGGGCGTTTCTCCATCCTTTCTGAACGCCAACATTTTGGCGATTTGGACCCTATCACCACCACAACATAATATCTATCTGCCACTTGCCGGCGTCAACCCCTGCTGGCTCTCTTTGGTCTCCGCTGCCACTATCATCGTTGTACGATAATAAGCCATGTCCTTCTTTGGTGAAGATGACTTCTCTTTTCTTCACAACAACTACCGAGATAGGAGTGATGATGATGATGAGAGTGATGCTTCTTCTTCCGATGGAGAAGAAGACGATGAACAGTCATGCACGTATGTTGGTGTCACCCCCAAAGTCCAGTCTCCGTCCCTGATAGCCCTTGCGACAACCAGGGTGGTGAAGGCCAGGAAGATAGTGATGGCGAGCCATCTCGCCAGATAGACGATGGGGAGATTGAGGAGGGGGGGGGGAGATTTTGATTTCCTCTTTGACATGGAACCTTCCGAGTCTCTGGAAGAGGAGGAGAGTATTGGTGAAGAAGATGTATCGACGGTTGAGGGTGAAGAGGGTGGTGAAGAGCACATGACCTCGTTTGTAAGCCTGCTGGAAAACTGTTTTGAAGGAATAAGCGAAGAAGGAGGACGAGGCAGAGGTGAGGACCCATTCGAGGACGAGGAGGAGAGTGTCGGTGTAGTTGCAGACGACATATCCAATCCATCAGGGGAGGTATACAACAACACCGCTCCCAGCATGCCATTTTCCGTCAAAAAAATCCTTCGGGATGGTCTCATCTATGCTGGATTTACGGATGAAAGAATCGACAGGTGTGGAGAAAAACGCAATATTGATCGCTTCAAGGCACATTATGGGGTGTGCCCAGAAACGATAGTGTTGTTCTTCGGAGATCCCTTCAAGAAACACCCTTCGTTGAAATACAAAGATGTATTTATGACGATCAACTGGCTGAAAACGTATTCGATTGCACATGTCATGGCTGCCAATTGGGGTCGTTGTGAGGAGTGCATTAATCCAGTACTTGAAGAGTACATTGCCAAGTTTGCGTCGCTCAAAGAGGGAAAGATTCGTATGGAGCGTTTCGAGGACGAAACAATCATTGTCTTCTCCATCGATGCATGCCACTTTATGGTAGAGCGAATCTTTTTGAGGTGTAGGAAAACGTTTTCTTTACTATTATTAGCAACTATTTTTTTCTATTGCACCAATTCAATCTTACTCATCGTGGTACAAATCCAAATATGACATGATGTTGCTGGCCACAATGTCTTCCGCTCCCGCAGGAAGCAGAAGCAGGAGAAGACGATTAATATTTGCCATTAAAATCACATGATCAGATCTGTATCCATCAACCATCTGAAGAACTACTTCGATCCATTCTTGAATGCTACGGTCTTTCTATCAGAAGGAAGGGAAGGAAGGTCGAGATTGATTTGGTTGATTGCATCAGTCATTTGAAGTCGCCATTCTTCGAAATGAAGAGAAGAAACAACTCGATGAATACTCCCAACCAGATCAACCTATAATACGGTGTTTTGCTTTTGAGCCCCTCCAGGGAGATGGCTCGCCATCACTATCTTCCTGGCCTTCACCACCCTGGTTGTCGCAAGGGCTATCAGGGACGGAGACTGGACTTTGGGGGGTGACACCAACATATGTGCATGACTGTTCATCGTCTTCTTCTCCATCGGAAGAAGAAGCATCACTCTCATCATCATCATCACTCCTATCTCGGTAGTTGTTGTGAAGAAAAGAGAAGTCATCTTCACCAAAGAAGGACATGGCTTATTATCGTACAACGATGATAGTGGCAGCGGAGACCAAAGAGAGCCAGCAGGGGTTGACGCCGGCAAGTGGCAGATAGATATAATGTTGTGGTGGTGATAGGGCCAAATCGCCAAAATGTTGGCGTTCAGAAAGGATGGAGAAACGCCCTCAGATCGCCAACCCGGACGCAGCAGAGCGACCTATTATATTCTAAAGACTGTAGGAGGTCCGCTATGCCCTTCCAGGGCGATCAATTGCATAATAGCTACGTTGTTAGGTTCGTTGTTAGGTGATGTTAGGCGGGTTGTTAGGTGATGTTAGGCGGGTTGTTAGGTGTTGTTAGCTAACAACGGCGGGTTGTTAGGTGATGTTAGGCGGGTGGTTTGTCCCTGGGCGCAAAAAGGGGGGAGGGGTTTACAAAAAGGGGGGTTCAGCCCCCAATCCATAATCCTCCAGAACAAGCAAATAAATCATTTCACTCTCGACAGTGTAGTATTAGATATAGAGTATAGTATGGTTCTCAGTTGACGGATCATAGTCAAACTGACTATATTACTTGTTAAGTGATAGGAGTGTTTATCATTAGCCGGCTCAAGCCAAATCCTCTTAATAGGATTGGGCTCACAACTACTGGTATTACCATTAATTTCCTTCCTCGAGAAAGATCATTTCCTTTTCTTCAATCACTTATATATTCATTTCTCCAACTTGGTCATCTATTAAGTACCGATTTCAACCCATCTCACCAAGCTAAGATTCCAACGAAACACACACAAGACTTCTTACTTACACGAGTAGGAAGGCAACCAACGTTGTAGCACCAGCTACAGCGGCAATCGTGGACGAGGTGGAAGATCCAGTGGAGGGTTGAGACCAAAATTCTTCCCCATTTCCGGACTTGCAAGTGACAACGGTAGACCATGGCCAAGTGCCAGTCGAAATCTCCTCATACAGTGAAACATCCACATCAACAATCGGAGGATCACCAACTTTGCAAGAAAAATCGCCTTGCACGTTGTCACATGAGGCGGCTGTGACACCACTCGGAAAAGAAGTACTGATCGAGCCCGTGATAGTGTTAGCATTAATGGTGCTTGCGCCTTCATTGGTCAAAGTTCCCGACATATCACCAGTGATTCTCAACGTGGAGAAACCTTGAACGGAACCACCGCCAGAAACACTTCCATCAATATCAAGTTGTGACGCACCACCTACCTGAATGGAACTTACGGATTCTGCCTGAACTTGGACAGTGGAGGCGCCTAGAGACCGTACAGATGAGATTGTGGTGGAGGTAACAACATTGGCAGTTGATGCACCTTCCGCACTTACTGAAAGGGCAGAATTTGTATTGGAAGTCAACGTTGCCTTGAGTGTGCTAAAGCCGTTCACTTCAAGACGCTGCACAGACGTAAATCCATCGAGAATCTGTGCTTTAAGGGAATTCCCTAGATGCAACTTGTTGAACTGACCAGACGGTAGTCCAATTTGAACACCTCCGCTTGTGGCACCGTTGGCAACTGCATCATTCCATTCAAACTGTAATTCGTTTCTACTAACGGCAACTGTGACGAGATCCGCTGGAAAAGATGACACATATGCAACTGTTGAGGGCTGAATTGTGAACACCGGGTATGGATAGGATGCCATCGAATCCGATGGACAACGAGGTGAAATCATGATAGAATCAACCATGGAAAATTCTCCATCGATTGGAGTAAATTCCTCTGCTGTTGTGGCATCGGCATCGGCGGCAAAGGCAGGGCCTTCGTCAGCTGTGGTAGTGTTGGTGGTGGCGGCCGTCTCATCAGTGGCGTTCAAGGCAGCGGTCGTCTCATTACTCTCGACAGCAACGGTGATCTTTGCCGTCTGGAGGAGAATAGCAATGGCAGCGATGTTGATGAACTTCATGGTGGATCTTTTTTATGAGCTTTGAATTATTATCTTCGACTTGGTTGTTCCTTGTTTTGTCCGTTGCAGGACAGATTCATTACCTGAGCCAGCTGTTCTGGTAAAAAACTTGCATTGGATCGGATCTGTCAACCGTAGGAGTATCAACGTAGGAATTAGTACATAATATCGACGCAGAGTTCTTAGGAAAGAATGTGGCGGGAACGGTCACATCGTCACTCATCAAAATTCGACAGCCGCCAATCCGCAGATGGCCTCCATCGAAGTTCTTTCTGAGTTGGTAGCCGCACATCAACATAGACGGCATCATTCATCGATCATTGTGTAGCCAGCTATTAGTAAGCTGCATAGTAATTCATTGAGAGCGTCTCGAGGTGCGTTATTAGTCGTCAAGAGTGCACATCATATATGATCACAGCCGCCATAATTGGCCGATCATCATCATCTCATTACTTCCCAATTTCTCGAGCATTGACCACACTACATCTACCTACTACTACTGCTCAACCAATCCTACCTTCTTGTTATCCGCAGAATTCTTCTTTCAGTTATCATCATCATCTAACTTTCAGAAGGAATTATATAATAGACACGATGACAAGATCATCATTATTGGCGGTAACCACCACCTGCACTCAGCTATTTCTTCTGATTGGGGGGATACAATCCTTTGCTACTCCGTTCAACCACAATCGCAGCAATGATTTGACCAATAAAACAAACCATCAAAAAGGTGCATGCAAAGAAGGATTTCAAATTGTGGTCTCAAGCCACGGATAAATCGAGCAGCGGTGAGGCTATTTTGGATTTGTCAGAGGGACGTGCTTCTGGATCTGTTTTGACTGATTTGGTGACGGAATGGTGCTCCAAAGGATGAAGAGGAGGCATGCAGTGATGATACAACAACAACTAATGAAAAGACAACTGACGATGTTGCAAAAGTCATTACAAAACAACCCATCTCAACACCTCCCACCACAACCACAACTTCCGGAACTAAAATCATTGCCACCGATGATCAATTCATCAAATCCCTTCCAGACAAACGTAATTATCGTGCCATCACACTACCCAATCAACTTACTGTGTTGCTGACGTCGGATCCGATGACAGATGTGGAAAGTGCATCTGTGCATGTGAGGGCGGGACATTTTGATGATCCGCCGAATCGTGCTGGATTGGCACATTTTCATGAACATGTACGTTGTCATTGAGTTTATTTTGTTTTGTTACATATTGCCTTTGATATTACTATACGTATGTGCTTGGTGAGTGGGTCGATTAATAATCAGCTAACTAACATCTTCTTCTTCTGCTATCCTCTTCACCTACTACAGATGTTATTCTTGGGCACAGAGAAATATCCAAAGGAAGAAGAATATCGAAGATTTCCTCGGAAGAAATGGTGGTGCTTCCAACGCCTACACTGACATGGAGGATACCAATTATTACTTCAATGTGAGTCCTCTAGACCACAGCGATGACGACGACGAAGAAACATCCGAAGAAGTGGAAAGTGAACCAGTAGATAATGACGGCAAAGTATCATCCGCACTATCAGGGGCACTCGACCGCTTCGCCCAATTTTCATCTCACCACTATTCGATGAAGCCATGCTCGAACGTGAATTACGTGCGGTAAACTCGGAATATTTGAATGGTCGTACAGCAGATAATTGGAGGAATTATCAAATGTTGAAGCATTTGTCTAATCATGATCATCCATTTTCGAAATTTGGTTGTGGGAATTATAATACTTTGACGGATGGGGGTGATCCAGAGTTGAAGGGGGAGGAGAAGGAGGAGGAGGGAGAGAGTAGTTTGGAGTTCGGTGGTGGTTCTTCTCCGAGAGAGGCTTTGGTACAGTTTTGGACGGATAAGTATCATGCGGGTAATATTCGACTTTGTGTGGTGGGACGTGCAGGTTTGGATGAATTGCAAAAGACTGTGGAACAGGCATTTGGTGATGTACGTCCTCCTCCTGAGGGCTTTGTTGCCAATGGTCTTGTTGATCAGTTCAAGGCGGGAGTATTGAAATTGCCTGAAGACGGAGAGTCTCATAAACGTGACGAGAATGGAGATTTCGTCTTTCAGACAGAGCACCTCACGTACGCTCCGAATGTCGCCTTTGGTCCGAATGAACTTGGATTGATTCGTGAAGTAATTCCGTTGGTAGAGTCACGTAGTCTGAAAATTTTATCGGCCGTTCCACCTTCGGATGATCCCGTCTTGGCTGAAAGCAAGCCCTTCCGTGTCTTGAGTCATTTGGTTGGGCATGAATCTCCCTGGAAGTTTGCATCATTTGTTAATGGAAGAGGGTTGGGTCAGCAGTCTATCTTCTGGAACGGGAGTTGCTGCCTCCGACTTTACCCTCACCAGTCTAGGCATTTCTCTTACTCCCAAGGGAATGAGGGAGCGTGATCAGGTCCTTGCCAAGACCTGGCAGTGGCTTGCTCTTATCAAAGACGCAGTGTTGAACGATCCTCATGGTGTAATTGAAGAGTATCACAATGAGATGAAGGTCCTTGCGGACACGAGCTTCAAATTTCGCGAGAATGGTGACCCAACTAATTTTGCTCTTCTGCGGCTGAACGGCTGTTCGATTACGAACCATCGAAATTGTTGTTGGGATCCGCTGAGGCTGGAGATTATGACGTTGAGGTTGCTCGAGCTTTCTTGAAAAGGATGACCCCTGAAAACTCATTGATTATTATCACAGGACCAGAGTTGGGCGAGAAGGAGTTGGAGGAAGCCGCTGCCAGTGCAGGCGAGGAGACATGGCAAACGGAAGACAGATATGGAGGCAAATACCGTCAGGTTCGTATATCAGAAGATTTGGCGAAGGGTTGGAATCAGCCTGCTGAGATTGACCCTCGTCTTCGACTTCCCGGGCTGCAATGAGTTTATTCCAGAAGACTTGTCTTTGAGATGTGATGACGAAGAGTCTAAAGCTGCGTTTGATCCCGAAATAGATTACAGAGAACAACACCCCGACCTTATTGTTGATACTCCGAAACTCCGTATGTGGCACAAGATGGACAGAACATTCAGGGTGCCCAAAAGTTCCATTCGTCTGCAGCTCACTTCCCCAAATATTTACCGAACGCCAAGGACTATTACTCTCAATCGAATCTTCCAAAAGGTATTGCAGGATGACTTGAATTCATATGTGTACGACGCATCTGTCGCTGGCTGTAACTACAGAGTATCTGTCGCTCCTAGCTACTATGCGCTTTCTGTGAGTGGATATTCTGAGAAGCTACCTCACCTTCTCGACGTCGTAACAAGCCGAATTGCAAGTTTGATTGAGGAAATGAAGGAAGGAGAAGAGGCACATCCAGCCTTGGAAAAGTTATTCTCCAAATCCAAAGATGATTTACTGCGACAGACGAAGAACTATGTCTATGACAGCCCCTACGAAACTGCCACCTACAACTTCAGAATGCTCTGCGAGACACCGGTGTGGCATGTCAAAGATTACATCGGTGAGATGGAAGGGCCTGAAGCTGAAGCGGAGCCTCTAACAATGAAAGAATGCGCCGAGGCTGCTGAGGAGTGTTTATTTGGTCGAACCAAGGCAGTCTCCCTTTGCATTGGAAATATTGATGAGAAGGGTTCTAAAGAAGTGGCAGATCTCATCTCCAACAACTTTTTGAAGAAACGCCCGCTCAGCGATGACGAAACGCCACGATTCCGTTCTCTCAGAATGCCCAGTAAGGCTGAAGCCATGCACATATTCGGCGAATCTGTAGGTTCTCGTGAGGTGCCTATTGTGTATGAAGATCTCGCCCACAGTGAGGATGAGGAAAACAATGCAGTTGATTTAATGATGCAAACTGCATCAAGCTTTGAGCTAGGATTCGAAGGCCTTGCTCTTCAGGAACTCATCGCGAGCTTGGCATACAACTCAGCTTTCAATCAGTTGCGCACAAAGGAGCAACTAGGGTACATTGTTGCTGCTGTCGTGAAAAAGAGCACTGGTGGAGGAAACGGATTGCATGTAATTGTTCAATCAAGCTCAACTCTCCCCCCAGAGTTGGAAGAGCGATGCTTACGTTGGGTTGAACAGTTTCGTAAGGAGCTCGAAGAAATGCCAGACTCACGTTTTGCGATGGAGGCAGCCGCTGTCAAAGCCAACCTATTAGAGAAGGACATTAAGCTTGCTGAAGAAATCAGCTCTGTGTGGGGAGAAATATTATCTACTGTTCCCCACAGCGAGCACTTCAAGAATCCAGACTTTGATCGTATCGAAAAGTTTGCCGACGTTCTGACGTTGGATGATAAGCAGGGTAATGGAAGTGAATCGCCTATCAAGACGGCTGCACAGCTTAAGGAGAAGGTGCTTGAGTTTTACGATAAATACTTTTCACCAGACTCTCCTGATCGTCGTGTTGTGTCTTCAAGAGTTTACAATCGCAAGGCCAAAGCTGTCTACGAGGAAAATATTGGTACGCCGGGGTTTATCTCTAGCTACGATGATTCTCGAAAGTTGAAGCAGATGTTGACTGCATTCCCTACTGCCCCTTATTGGTAGGTAGTTGTGTTAGAGTTTAGATATTTCTTAGTGATAGAGTCATAATGATAGATTGCTTATTTGTTAGGAGTGTCGCTACCACATTGTTTAATAAAGATCCAAGATGTGCGTGGCACTGAATAATACGAGATCTTTCCCTCCTCCTACATGGCGCTCGATTCTCACCTCTACACTTGCATCAGGCGGCGCTCCTCTTCTTCCAACTCCCTCATCTTAGCGCGGATTCGCTGAAGCTGTTGAGTGAGATAATGTTGGGAGTAATTTGCAACCATCACTGGCAATCCTCTGACAAATTGGTAGACTGCCGATAGTTCTCTATTACGAATGTTAGCCGCAAATTCGTCATTCGATGACGTAGTGTTTTCGAACCAGCTTTTGACCAAGGGAAGAAACTTCAGGTTCCACTGGAATAATGGCACCATGTCAAGATTAGGGAAGAAGTGCATAATCTTGGCTTTTGCAGCCACATTTGGGGTTTGACATTCCTCGTTCATTTTGAGCCAACGAAGGACACTCGTTCGGATGCTCACCTTTCGGAGATCATCCAAATCCACCGAAGTCTCGCGAAGGGTATGGTGGGAGAGGTAGATGTTGTTCGGAGAAGATGAATCGCATATCAATTTCAAGAATGCGTCCCACCCTTTTGTAGTGATCCCTCTCACATCGATAATGCAAACTTTTCACGTGACTTGTTCTGACCCAATGCATCAGCTAAGAGCACAAGGCACCTTCGTCACCAACATTGATATCATAGAGTGTAAGGTTCTCCAATGCACATGACGGAGATTGGAAATACTGCTTGAGGGAGCGCAATCCCAGTAGCAGTAATGGCTGTGTTTCCAGATAGGTCAAGGATATTTCAGGTGGCTGTTATGTGAAAGTCCAAGTGCCAAAGCCTTCAGTCCATCATCGCCGATGCTTACGTCACATTCTCCCCGCACCTCAACGACATGTTATTAGTGACTTTGTTGATGGACAAAGCATCCCCAAGGAACTTGACCTCCCTCCTCCCATGATGTTGATCCTATAAAGCCATAGACCCTCTAGACCTACACTTGCGGGATTGTAAGATCGAGATATTGCCCTCACTCCAATTTCAGTGATCGCTGCATTTTCTGAAATGGATAACACACGTAGAGCTCTATTATGAGCAAGTGAATCCGCCAAAGCCTCCAAGCCTTTGTCACCAAAATTGTTGCGAGAAAGACGCAACTCTCGCACTTTTCCACTGCTGGCCAGAGATGAAGCCAAAGCTTGCAAGCCCGTATCACCGATGTCGTTGTTAGAAAGATCCAATAATCCATCGGTCAAAGAGGAGCTACAGGCAAGTCCTTCCACCAAAAGTTTCAAACCATCGTCTTCAAGACCAGCGCCAGAGAGATCGAGTGTTTCAGTTTGTTGGCATTCGCGAGCAATTCCCTCAGTGCCATACACTCCTCTCGGACTAATTGCCATGCCCTCCGTTCTTCCAAACATGGACTTTTTCCAGCATAGGAAGCGTTGTCAGCGATTGGACTATTTCCGCTGTTAATTGACCACTATATTTTTTCAATGACGTGCATCGGCGCAATCCCAAAGCAAAGTAATTCACATATTCACCTTCAGCTGACCAATCAACAAGACATTGAGGTCACATGCGGAAGATTCCAAAGTGAGAAACCTCACTAATAATACCATAATACAAATATCTCAACATCTTTGATTGATTTGTTGCGCTGTATTCCAAAGAGCAAATTCTCCACCTTACTCTCTATTTGTCGGGAGATAATACACGTGCAAAAGACTTCCATGTTCTCATTTCTACCATGAAGTATCCTAACCATCCAAGATCGTCATCCTCACACTGACTTGAAAGATGTCTGTTCATCATCAAAACCATCACCGATTCGTCTATGAATAGATGAGTTAAGCCGGGGTCGTTGTTTTTGAGACGGTATAGAATTGCCCTATTTTCAGCAGACGAGATAACATCCTTGAGCCTCACAGCTCGACGCACAGCGATTCATGTTGATAGTTCATTTTTTTGCTGTCGACTTTGTTTGATGTGCTGTTAGAGTCTTCAGTAGAAAATAAACGCAGCACATCATGAGATTAATAATGAAGTAAGGCCATCGACAACTCAGACTTTTAGTTCGGCGAGCGAGACAGTTGCTCAGTTGCGCCCCGCAGACTCTGTTCATCAACGCCGACGTGACACGTGAAAACAAATAATCTCCTACGATACAGCAGATGAGAGAGCAGAGTATAAGATAATAATAAGAACTTTACATGAGTCTGACCTCTCCCTTGCACCAAACTTCTACCCGTCGCTATTGTTATTGCGATTGTGCCGCTAGCTTCTTTATTTAGGAAACGCAACGGGCGAGCGAGTTGAGCACCTCGTATCGCTGGCGCGCCACGCGCCATCGAAACATCTCTATCTGGTGAAAGTAAGCACAGCCCTATTACAATATTCATATTATCTAAAACAACATATCTTACTTCTTCTCATTATTGCTTACAATGCAGTTCATCATGATCATAGACATCTCTTCTATCGGTCTGCGTTGGAAGTCCTCTCACTGACAGGGTCCTGCTCTTATGATAATGG
This sequence comes from Skeletonema costatum, assembly GCA_018806925.1. Lineage (NCBI taxonomy): Eukaryota > Bacillariophyta > Thalassiosirophyceae > Thalassiosirales > Thalassiosiraceae > Skeletonema > Skeletonema costatum. The sequence continues at coordinate 4,006 of JAHBBA010000343.1, read as the reverse complement.
TGACAAAGAAACAAACTTGAAACCGTTGCGACAAACGATACGATTCCTACATAGCTTTCAGTACCATCTCGGACAACAGACAAAACGTATCTTTCGCATCATGAGTTTCTGGAGATCTCGCCCATCATCGTTGCCACTTTCACTTGCCACTTGCTACTGCTATCTATCTAATTACGGATGTTTCTCATGGTGACCTGCAAGCATCATCATCAGCTTCATCTCCTGGCTGCTCTTTTATGTGCCCTTATGTTGAATCATCACTCTACTAATGGATTTTTGGGATCAAGCTGCAGCAGCAGCAACAACGACAATTTGATGGCAAGAAGGATGAGACTCGTCGCCACAAACACACCATCATCATCACCTATGCTAGGACGCAGCTCATGCCTTTATGAAAGAAGGAGCTATGACGACAAAAGTGACGAAGAACTATTCGCTGCATTGCTTGCTGATAAAAAATCAAAAGCACGTGACGCCACTGCTTCACCCATCAGCAGCGTTGGACTCATCAAGATATGCTCATCTTGCGAATATAACATCGCCATCGCCTTCCATAAAACCTGAGGATATCATCCCTCTCGTTATGATTGCCCTGAAGAACAATGATGTCCCTGATAAGGATGCTGGAATGAAGCTGGTATGGGAGTTTGCCACTGACACTACACAATATGTGTTTCGGAATAACAGGACAGGTGAGTGATGTTCATGTGTCGATGTGTACATTGCTGCTTGTTCGTAATATTGATATTCAATAGAGAGCAATGGTGGTTATCTTGATATTGCCTTGTATCATTTGCCTCTATATATTTCATACTAACAACGCTACAACTACAAACACATCACATCATACACACAAAGAATTCATCGAATCGTGTCACGAAACAGCAGAAGAATTCCCCACATCCTTCTACGGTGTTGCAATCAACGGACAATCCTGGAACATAGAAACTAAAGTCAATCGAGTAGGCGGTGAGTCCGGCTGGATTGCAACACAGGTTATCAAAACGGTCTCATCGGATGGACGGTTGAGGCGATGGCAGTGGGAATTACGGAAGAATAAACGTCCACCGTGTTTGGGGTGTTGGAAGATTGAGAGTATTGGCAGTTCGGATAGGAATGGTGACTTTGAGGCGAGGGATAGAGGTAATGGGTGGTCTGATTAATTGAGACGTTTAGCAGGGTTTGTCAACTAAATCCTCACTCTGTGGCGCGCTGGCCGAGTATGTGCCGTTATCTCTCGTATTAGCGAGGTGTTCGACTCAACTTAACTCCTCGCCCACCCTCGTTTCTAAATGAAAGCAGCACATGAACATAGCAATAACAGTAGGAAGGGCAGCAAAACAGGCTCATCATGTAAGTTATTATTACCGGCAACTTGGCTGCTCCTATCTTTTTGTAGTCAAGTCGGCGGTCTACTACAATAGAGCGTGCGGGGCAGCAAGCAGCAACTGATCTCGCTGCTTTGATTCTATCGTTGTCGATGGCCGTTGCTTTATTAGCATTACACCGCCTTCATCTCATGATGCTATCATTTCTTCTACTACTCACTACAATCTTGTAACAGTACATCAAACAGAGTCGACAGCATAATGAACTATCAATATGATGCGCTTGCGGCGAGTGTGAAGGCTCAAGGATGTTACCTCGTGTGCTGAAAAAGGGCACTCCTACACCGTATTAAGAACAACGACCCCGGCCTAAAATCTCTCGACCATATTAAACGACCGGAAGATGAAGATGAGGTTCATCTTTCAGGGAGGGTGACGATCTTGGGTGGTTAGGATACTTTATAGGCAGAAATGAGACATTGAAGTCTTTGCACGTGTATTATCTCCCGGACAAATAGAGAGAAGGTGGAGAAGTTTGCTCATTGGAATGAAGCGCAACAACATCAATTGAAAGAGTTGAAGATATTTGTCAATGGTATTCCCAGTAAGGGTTTCTCTGCGATGAATCTTCCGCATGTGACCTCTGTGTCATTTGATTGTCATCAAGAATGTGCGAATTACTTTGCTTTGGATTGAGGCGATGCACGTCATTGAAACAATACCTTGGGCGAGTAACAGCGGAAATAGTTGCATCGCTGTCAACGCTTCCTATGCTAGAGAATGTGCATGTTTGGACGAACGGAGGGCTGGCAATTAGTCGAGAAGAATGTGTGGCATTGAGGGAGTTTGCTCAGTGCCAACAAACTGAATCATCTCGACTCTCTGGACGCTGGTCTAGAAAACGAAGGGTTGAGATTGTTGGCTGAAGGACTTGCGTGTAGCTCCTCTCTGACCGATGGAGTATTGGATCCTTCGTCGACAACGACAATCGGTGATACGGGGCTTGCAAGCTTTGGCTTCGTCTCTTGCCAGCAATGGAAAAGTGCGAGCGTTGACTTCTTTCCACAATAACTTTGGTGACAAAGGCGTGGAAGCTTTGGCGGATTCACTTGCTCATAATAGAGCTCTACGTGTGTTATCCATTTCAGGAAATGCAGCAATCACTCAAATTGGAGTGAGAGCAATATCTCGAATCCTTACAATCCCGCAAGTGTCTGTTAGAGGATCTGCGGCTTGATATGATCAACATCTGTGAGGAGGGCGGCAAGATCCTTGGGGATGCTTTGTCCATCAACAACATCGCTAATAACTATGTCGTTGAATTGCTGGGAGAATGATGACGTAAGCATCGGCGATGATGGACCTTCTGGCACTTGGACTTTCACATAACAGGGGTATACGTTTTTTTTTGTTCTAAAAATAGAACGTTCTAAATTCGCCATTTTTGCCTTCTGTTCTAGAACAACGACACTACAAATGACACATTTTGCGAGACGAATGGAATAGACGAATGAAAACGAATGAAATAGACTCACTACGCTCGAGGTAGACTCATTCGTCGCAAGTAAATTTAGATTTATTCTCTATTATTAATCCTCGACCCATTTTGCCGTCAAGTAACGTCTCCAAGCTTGCTTCATATGGAAGAAGCAGCCAACGTGGAAGCCGTCGGAGAATTGATTTGACGCTGCGTTGATTAGGGCCTTCTCAAAGTCGCTCGTGAAGGAACGGGCGGACTACTTCCACTCAGAAATGTCGCCAAACACACTGCTAGAAACACCGTAACGGATCGACGCGACGGACGGAGGACAAATTGCATTCTTGATGAACCGGCTTTCATAAAAGAACAATGCAATAAACGTTAGAACGACAAATACAAAGAACGAATGTAGAATGAACTGCGGGATATCAACTCGTTTACCTTCGAACAACGTTCAATTGAATCACATTGCATGAGTCGATGGATTGTAAGCGCTTCAAAAAGTGTCAAAAAGTGTTGAGGACAGAGCGCGCCATATTTTGAGGCCATTTCGGCTGTTCTAAATTTAGAACGTTTCTATTTTTAGAACGGTTTCGCCATTTTCCATAAACAGGCACCTGAAATATCTTGACCTAACAGGAAACACAGCATTACTGCTACAGGGTTACACTCACTCAAGCAGTACTTCCAATCTCCGTCATGTGCATTAGAAACCCTTACACTCTATCGCATTGATATTGGTGACGAAGGTGCCTATGCTCTTGCAGATGCATTGGGTCAGAACAAGTCACTGAAAAGTTTGCGTTTCGGCGAGAGAGGGATCACTACAAAAGGGATGAAAGCATTCTTGAAATTGCTATGCGATTCATCGTCTCCAAACAATATCTACCTCTCTAACCATACTCTTCGCGAGATTAGTGTGGTGCGTTGATACTCAGGCAAGTTCTGAAGTTCACAAGAGTATCCTCGATTGGCTCAAAAGTGAACGAGGACTATGATGCTTAGAATTTGACTGCAAAAGCAAGATTCTGCACTTCTTCCCTAATCTTGACATGGTGCCATTATTCCAGTGGAACCTGAAGTTTCTTCCCTTGGTCAAAAGCTGGGTTCGAAAACACTACTTCATCAAATGACGAATTTGTGGCTAACTTCGTAATAGAGAACTATCGGCAGTCTACCAATTTGTCAGAGGATTGCC
>JAHBBA010000342.1:0-17036 GCA_018806925.1 Skeletonema costatum | reverse complement strand
GCGGAGTGGCGGTGAAGAGTATGTTGCACTGAACTCGCCGTCGTCATCGACAGATGAAATGGGTGATGCGCCAACGAAACGATCGGTTACCCCTGAGCATGAAGAGCCAACCGAGGACAACGATAATAATGGACAAAAACAACAAAGGGAATGAGCAGCAACAAAGAAGTTGTTCGCCACATCCCCAGCTAGAAACTGTTAGCACTGCTCCAACAGAACACACCCAAGAGGATAACGAAGATGCTAGATCACGAGTATCAGCTAGATCAGCCGTCATGGAGAAGGAAGATGAACCTGAAACATTGGGGTACGCGATATTCAAACAATATTTGAAAGATCATTATACTTCACCTACAAGAGAAGTGGAAAAAGAAAAGATAGCATCAACGAAGAAATAAGCATCGCCAGCTTTGAACCAATCCAAATAGACATGGTCACGATGGACACAATAATTGAAGAACCAGCAGATCCCGAAGACGGCGTAGCACTTATCGAAGTAACTAAATGTGGCATACCGCAATCAATGGATCCTACCTCAAATTTGATGCACGCGATGGTGTACCAAACCTATAGCAAGAAGACAAGTTTGAATCATTACGAGACCATGTTTACCATAGGACGGTGGGTTGCTGCAAATGGAAATAGAAAATGGTACATCACCGCGATTGTGCCGGGACAGAGTCCTCCAATGAAGTCAGTATTTTACGTTGCCTACAGTGCATCGAATGTTCCACCAAAGGAAGGATGGATGGTGGTTGATGAAGGTTATGATTTGTTTTTAACACCGGAATATAAGGAAAAAGGGTGTTCCTGCTGCACCAAAACTCGAGTGGGAAGTGGATGATGGCGTGGCGTCTGTTGCCAATACTCACATTCAAGAAAGGAGTTCTGTGTCCAACTCTCATTATTATGAAGTTGGACAACAGGTCTTGAATGTCTTGACAGGGGATAAGGACACAAACAAGGAGCCAAGACGTCTTTCGAGTAGAAATCGAGGTTATGTGTAAGATTTCCTCTTCAGAATAAAAGAGAAGATGGAGATGCGTCAGGCTTGCTGCTCGCGTGTCTCTACCAAATATGATACAAAATAATGTTTATATTTATGTGATCAACGAGGATTGCCTCATTTCTCATCCTGAAACGAAGCAATCCTGCTCTCACTTTCCTCCATAAGAGCTTGATTGCCTTGAAAAAAGTGTTCTGGGCACAATCCATTCTCTTTCCACCATCTCCCATCTTATTTCTTTCTGACAGCATCCCACGTTCGTTCAACAGACGTCACTAAAAACGAGTGAGAAGAGATGAGGCCCGGCGTAGCAAGACCTAAACTAACTTATCTTTTTCCAACAAGAGGGTTTTTCGCGAATTCTTGAGTAGAGATGGATGGAGCTGCAGCGGAGAATCGACCTAGCTGCAGGTCTTGTCCTTGCTGTAGGCGACTGTCAATAGCCCCGTCCACCAAGTACACAAGCAGAAAACAAACAAAAAAGATTAATCTGAATGATCCAGCCATTTTTCTTCAACATCTTAGATGTTGTAATGACACATACGGTTATTGCTTGGTACTACATCTAAACATAGAAACTTGATGACATCAAACGCTGATCTCAGCTCAATCTCTACTACCTACTTTGTCCTACCTATTCATGCCAGAAAATGACACATCTTATTTATTTCAACAGTAGCCGATTCTTCCTCTGCCTCTATTCGAAACGAGGCAATTCGAATCTCACTTCCACAAGAACTCTCCCTCAAGATGGACTGGGGACAATCCATTCTTTTTTTCCCACATTGCCATCCGTTTCCTTTTGATGGCATACTCTCACCTACTGACAATAATTCTTCTTACAAACTAGAGCAGCAAGTTGGGCCCCACCATAAACCGCAAGTAAGTCATCTTTTTTCACCACCGAATGTTGTGTTTCTGCAATCTTCACTATTGATGGAGTAGGCATTCAACATCTTCACTGCCTTCGAAAAATATTCAAGTTGAGACAATCCCGTACAAGTGGCCATGTTGCTCCATTCATGTTCCCAGAATTCACCATGAGATGCAGAATTGGGTAAGTGCTTTGATGTTTGGCCATTGTTGCTCGAGTTCATCACGAATTGGTTGGAGGCTGGTGAGGTCAAATTTTTCATGGAACAATTTTGAGGGTAGGTACCATCGTCGTTGTTGGGCCATAGGCCGTGGATGTTAGTCGATCCCAAATTTGTTTCGGGTGGTGACATCCTTCCGGTGCTTCATGTTTTTCAGAACAGAATTCTGGTTGAATGTCACTTTTCAAGAAGTTGCATAGAGAGAGAGAAAAGGTCAGCTTTTTGCCCTGTAGATGCATCGACAAGTGATGGGAGTGTATGTTTGGATGGCAACGAAATGATTACTTACTGGAAAAGACGTAAAAATCAAAGCTGTTATCGCTATTCTTATGATTTTCATCATGATTGGCTGAGGACTTTTTTCTGTCGGGCGGAAAACGGTTCTTGTGATGGCTCTTGTGACCATGATTGACCCCCACGACGTAATCATTTCATCCGATATAGCAAAATGAAGAGCTGTCCACCACAACAGTATGGGTCGCACCACGAATCATTGCCGTTGTTGTTATTGCGATTGACAACATTATTATTTCCTTGCACGGCAGAATCAATGAATTGGGCTACGCATGTCGCAAAAAAGAGAGAATAGCTGGTGTTGCCATGACGGCCCGTGTGCAGGATATTGTGAAGAATTGAGGGGCCATGGTAGTGGTAGTACTACTGAAGGAAGGCTGACCTGGTGATTATGTGCGCTCTATGCCAGGGCGCCAGGCCGCTGTAGCGGGAAGCAGAAGCTGGCTGTGGTGACACGAAACTTTTTCTTCATTTTGAAATTCGTACATTTACTTTGTTCGCAAAAGTTCTTCGGGGAGTCTTCGAGTAATGGGCCCATACCAGGCAAGCACGCTCTGTCTACCTCGCTCCTACCTCTCGACTTTCACTTCGACCGAGCTGGAAAGAGCATTCTCTTTACCATGATCCTAGGAATCATTAGAGTGGCAGCGGGCATTGCTCCTCGTCCCACTAACCCACGCCATCTCAACCATTCGCCCATGCCCGCGCCGACAAAGAGAATGAAGTCAAACTCATTCTCCAGCGCATGTGACAGAGGTACATTGAAACTTCGCGATGAAATCGAGATTGCCTACGGTGAAAGATGCAACACAGAAACCCTCTCTCAATGCTCACGAGGCAGTTTTCAACGGGTGCTCCTCCGTGTTCCCCAATCAGCAGTGTATGGAGGCCGATGAGCTCGTCATTGAAGCATGTGGAGGTGGAGGAGGGAATGGATGCAACGCACTGGGGGACAAGACAACATCAATTGTTTCCATTCCGTCAGCTCTAGCACAGGGAGAAAAGAAGAATCCAACCGACCCGGAGTTGATTGAGACAGCATGCTACACTCTTCTTGCTGGAGGATTACATGAGAACAAAATATGAGAATGATGAGATTTTCTGGGGATTCTTATAACGTGCAGCCTTCGTGGACATACTTTGGTGCCCACAGCGGCTTTTTCGTCGATTGCCAGCAACTGCCCAAGAGAAATGTGGCAACTACGATCCTCGATTGAGGCCATGGTTCGTTGCTGCGTCAAGCGGCCCGAAAGATGTCGTGCTTGTTCTCGATGTTTCGGGCAGCATGTCCAATCACGGACGGATGGATCTAGCAAAGGAGGCAGCAATCACGGTAGTTGAGACGCTCACCATTTCGGATAGAGTTGCCGTCATCGCCTTTTCGGATTATGCATACCAAGTTCACTCGGGAACAGATTTGCTAGTGAGAGCTACAAATGAGAATAAGAGACTTCTCATTGATTCAATCCAACAGTTGACAGAAGGAGGAGCCACGAATTTCCATGCTGGCTTCCAACAAGCGTTTGACGCATTGGAACGGACCATTTAAACAAGAATACACTAGTGGCTGCAATGTGGCCATTCTCTTCATGACAGATGGAGTGAGAACGGCTGGACCCGAGACGGATGAAGTCTTACGCCTCATCAATGGTAGCACTCAACGACTTGCCACTCTTTACGACAGAGATACCAAAATCTTCACCTTTTCTCTCGGCACACAGGCTGATCGTTCTGCCAACAAAGGAGATTGCATGTAGTACCAATGGCATTTGGACCCCTGTCGATGACTTTGATGGAGATTTAGTTGGAGCCATGGCTTCCTACTACAAACTCTTCGCTTTAGGATTAGGAGATGACACGGAATTCACTGCGTGGGTGGAGCCTTACGAGTTCTTCTCGGGTGAGTACAACCAAATGTAGTTTCTGTGTCGTCAACCTTGCTTTGATCGTTATAGAGTGTATTTCAATCTCACGAAAAAATGAATGCCATACCCATACAAACAGCCAAGAAGATGGGTACAACGAACAGCGCACCCGTGTTTGATCGATCTGTTGATCCTCCCCTATTCCTAGGTGTTGTAGCCAACGATGTATATCTCGACGCCTTCGAACAGGTGCTAGGAGAAAATGCTCAGTCTTCTACCATGCTGCAAAGGTTCATTCGCCTTTCGACTGCGCAGTGTCCCAAAATTGATCTTTCGGAATGCCAATTGGAAGGTCTTCGACTACCTTGCAGGAGGAGAAGAAGCGACATGCGGCATTTGCAACTCCACTGATTACCCTGGCATTGTTCCCACCGAATGTCCTTTCAAACCTGACCTCCCGAAGAAACTTGTGGCAGAATACAGACAGTGAGTGATGTAACAAACATCCTGGGCTTGTGAATGCCAGATAGACCCTCTCTTTTAAACGTTGAATTTTCTCTTTCTCTTCTGTTTTTGTTCAGTGGAAGGAGTCAAATACAAAGATCGGGCTTGCTGTGAAATCGGCAGCAAACTTTCCTCGGAAACGTGCAGCCTTCCTGACGAAATGGATACAATTGATACGATTCGGATTGGAGTTTTCGTTGGGTCGGCAATAGCCGTTCTCTGCATCATTATGCTGCTTCGGCTGGGTCTTTTACAAGTGTTACAAGCAGGTGGTCCAGCCGACAAACGCACCAAAGAAAGTCACCTTGGTTTCCGCTCCTTCTACCCCAGCAGCTGTGATTCCTAGCACCAACACTTTACCTGTTGGCTCAGTCGTGTCATCGTCATATGTGATCCCAGGAAACAATGCGCAGGTTGCCTACGGAGGTGTTAATGCAGTGATGCGTCCTTCAGCTCCATGAACCCAGCCTTCTACGCTCGGAATTGATTTTGTTGTTCTGCTTGCAATTCTTTTGCTTCTCAATAAGTCACGAAATGATTAGATTGGCATTATTGTGGGTTCGATGCTTGCGACTAAAAGAGACCTTCCCCAAATACTCCCTGCTCTTTTCCTTTGCGCTGGTCTTATTTTTGTTTAACGATCTTCATGCTTTGCCTTTTCATCTTGATAGGACTATTTGATTGATCGTGAAGAAAAGGGCCTGGTGGAGCAAACCAGCCACTGAACATACGGCTTCCACCACTCGCACAATCATTCTTTCCCTTCTAACAAGCCATAATTTTCTCTATCTGATCACCAATAGGAAGCGATGTATAGTGTACTTTCCATCCACAAACGCAATGCCATGTCAGTGAGAAACTGCGTTTTGTTACTTCCCCCGCTCCCTTGACACTTGTGGCATATTATGAACTCAATACACTACATATTATTCTGCACTGCATCGCCCGGGCCGTTTCTGCCGCACATTCATAATTATGTATTCTACTTGCTTCTGTCAGATGTATGCATTGCGTGTCTAATAGTTACCCAGGAAAGCCATCTGCAATTCCGATTCGTCAATTGCATAATGTTTGTAGCCTATTGATACTATCGATCGCTTCTTTTCTATCCTCAACGTCACATCATAGGCTCCCTCGATATGATCGATTTCGCCCACCCCTTCTCCAGAAAGAATGCACACAACACGAGGATCAGATGCCTTTTGCGCTGATTTGTATTCATCCAGCAATTCTGTCTTGTCGATCGCATTTTGTAGCTCTTGGCAGTTTTTTCCTTCCCATTCCAATGAAGTTTGATTGCGCAAAGCACCAATAGAATGATAGGGATGAGGCCACATGATAGAGCTCAATTTGTTCTGTATCTGATCAAACATTGTCGTTCTTACAACATCATCGCATGAGTTATCCTTTATCAACTCCTGCTGCAATTTCGGATTCCCGGTAGACTCCTTGGATGCCCAAAATCTTGTACCCATTGATGCACCATCGCAGACACAAAGCGCGGATGCCAAATGCTTTCCATTGACGATTCCACCAGCAGCAAGGACGGGGATGCTTGTCATCTTTGATACTTGCGATGCTAATGCCATAGTTGAGCTGCCTAGCTCTCGTCTGAGGCCATGGCCACCAGCTTCACTTCCTTGGCAAATGATTGCATCCACTTTGTGCCGTATTGCTTCTTTAGCTTCGCTGATGGACCCTACCTGGGCGATGAATTGTGTATTATATTCATGTGCAAGTTGTACGTTGGAAAGACCATCATTTGGTTGACGTATAATTGATGGGCAAAGAATTGTACTGCCTTCGGCCTGTGATGTTTGAGAATGTATTCATAGTCTTCCATCCATTTGGCGTGGAAAGAGCGCTGAAGCCTATAAATCCGATGGACAAGTCTGCTGATTGTTGTTGCGAGTGACTCCTGTCGTCTGTTGTTGTGCCAGTCGCCGGAATATTCTTCATTTCTTCTTGGAATATCTGTATCTCCTTTTCCACCTTGCTTATATCTTGAAAGTGCCCGGCAGCTATCATTCCGAGACCACCTGCTTTGCATACACGGGCAGCTAATAGACCACCAGATACGCCTGCCACTGATGCGTTGAACGGAACGGTGAAGGAGAGGAAATGATGCAATTATTCATGAGTGCACTTGTGATATTCTTGTTCCGAGAGGCTACCGCAAACATCACTCATCATCATGCCACTTACTTGGCGCCGATATGATTGGCAGGCGACAACGAAACGCGACAGTGAAAGGCGTCTTCCACATCCTACTTTTTTTGTTACTACTACTCATAGTTTGTTGCTACCGAATAAATTAATAGGAAGAAGAAGGACGGGCGGTGCTTGCTCCTTGTTCTTCTTATGTAGTGGATTTAGCAAGCTACCAGGATGAAAAGATCCACTCGCTCAACCTCCCGCCTCCCTGCCCGCCCAAAGCAAAAATGAGAACACTAAAAATTTGCATGAACTTTTTGTCAGGAAAGAAGCAATCGGCAATCGGCCATGACGGCATGCAACACAACATACACCCACACTACACAAAACAAGCACTCAATCAGCAGCATAATGTCGACAACAACAACAACTACGCTTGTAGTAGGAGCCACTGGCGCCACCGGAAAGCACGTCGTGCTCCAACTCCTCCAACAGAAACATCACGTCCGAGCCATAGCACGGTCCAAGCAACGCCTACTCGACACGTTAATAATGAGATTTCTCCCAATGATGCAAGTGAAGAATATGCAGCTTTCCTCACGGTGACTGAGGCTGCCGTATTGGATTTGAGTGATGAAGAGCTGGAGAATCTGTGTAGTGGATGTGGTGCGTGTGTTAGTTGTCTTGGACATAACATGACTTTTCAGGGGGTGTTTGGCAAGCCTCGTCGCTTGGTAACGGATGCTGTGAAGCGGATGTGTGATGCTATCGAGACTAACCAGAGCAAAGAAAAAGAATCCAAGATTCAGATGGTCAAGTTTATTCTAATGGGTTCTGACGGTGTAGCGAATCCAAATGGACAAGATGAAAAACGCACATTTGGTGAACGTTTCTTGGTTTTTCTCTTGAGGTATTTGATACCTCCTCATCGAGATAACGAGACTGCTGCTGCTTATATTTCTGGCAAGACTGATAATCCCAATTTGGAGTGGACTGTGATTCGTCCGACGGATCTAATTGATGGTAGTGTGACTAAGTACGAACTGCTTCCAAGACCGCCAGGTTCTCTTTTCGGAGATGGAGTTGCCACACGTTCCAATGTCGCGAAAAGTATGGTCGACATGATCTTGACTCAGTCTCTATGGGACGAATGGAAGTTCAAGATGCCAGTCCTTCATGATTTGAACTGATCAGTGTGTTGTATTTCGGTGGTTGTGCAGTTACTTATATTCATTAAACGGTTACTAGTAATAGATCTAAATGTGTTTCTCCCTCTCAATCTAGACCAAACAGATATTACATGATTGCAACACTATTCATTCCCTCTCTACAACCCCATCCCAACAATGTTATTATCTCTATATTGGATAGAACTTTCCATCATCGGATCCGACGCTGCTGGGACATTGGAGTAAGTCGGTTGAGAAGCAGGCATAGGTGGCAAATTCACCATGGTCGCTTGTTGTGCCGAAGAAGAAGCAGCCATCGATGACGAGGCCTCCACCGACCCACTACCATCAGTAGCACCAGTAGCAACACTCCCCTCCTCCAACTTGGGCACCAACTCCCCCCAAATCTTCTCCATACTCCTATTCAACTCAATCTCTAACATGATAAATTCCAAAACCACCATTTTCATCTCCTCCGCCTTTTCTCTCTTGAAACGATCCACCTCCCGCAATACCCGTTGACTGCACTCCGCATAATCCTCATGAGCCACCTCCGCCGCGGCTTGATATCGTTGAATCGACATTTCCGTAGAGTACGCCTGCCCCTCACGACCGCCGGGGGACATGCGAACCGATGCAAGTTCACCTCCCGTGTTTGAATTTCATGTAATAATGCCGTGTAGGACACTCGTTTGTCATGACGTCTTCCCAATGCCAATTTCACCGCATGAATCATTTTCAAATAATCCTTAAATGGATCTTCCAACTTTTTCCATTCCGCATCCGCATGTTGAGCCGATAGTACCGACAACGTATCTGCCGTAGATCCTACCAATTGCAACTTCTTTCCGAGTACTTCCCCCTCACTTTGTCCTAATTGATGGAATGCCAATCCAAATTCGAATAATCCATTGGCATTCGCTTTAGGGTTAGGAGATGACATGGACTTTAGTGCTTGGGTGGAGCCTTACGAGTTCTTCTCAGGTGAGTACTATACATTTACGTCATCAGCCAATTGACAGATTTGCGTCTTCTCCATTGTTTTGATTGTTATAACTGCTTTTTCAATCCCACACAAAATTGAATTCCATACCCATTCAAACAGCCAAGAAGATGGGTACAACGAACAGCGCACCCGTGTTTGATCGATCTGTTGATCCTCCCCTATTCCTAGGTGTTGTAGCCAATGATGTATATCTCGACGCCTTCGAACAGGTGCTCGGAGAAAATGCGCAGTCTTCTACCATGCTGCAAAGATTCATTCGCCTTTCGATTGCGCAGTGTCCCAAAATTGATCTTTCGGAATGCCAATTGGAAGGTCTTCGCTACCTCGCAGGAGGAGAAGAAGCGACATGTGGAATATGCAACTCCTCTGATTACCCTGGCATTATTCCCACCGAATGTCCTTTTAAGCCTGATCTCCCGACGAACTTGTGGCAGAATACAGACGGTGAGTGATGCAAATAAAGTCATCGTGGCTTGTGAATGCACACATAGCCCCTCTCTTTTAACGTTGAATTTTTCTCTTTCTCTTCTGTTTTTGTTCAGTGGAAGGAGTCAAATACACAGATCGTGCTTGCTGTGAAATCGGCAGTAATTTTCCCTCGGAAACGTGCAGCTTTTCTGATGAAATTGATACAATTGATACGATTCGGATTGGAGTTTTTGTTGGGTCGGCAATAGCCGTTCTTTGCATCATTGCTGCTTCGGCTGGGTCTTTTACAAGTGTTACAAGCAGGTGGCCCCGCCGACAAACGCACCAAAGAAAGTCACCTTGGTTTCAGTTCCTTCTGCCCCAGCAGCTGTAATTCCTAGCACCAACACTTTACCTGTGGCTCTGTCGTGTCATCGTCATATGTGATCCCAGGAAACAATGCACAGGTTGCCTACGGAGGTGTTAATGCAGTGATGCCTCCTCCAGCTCCTCCAAGGAACCCAGCCTTTCACGTTCGGAATTGATTTTGTTCTGTTTTGCTTCTCAAGAAGTCACGAAATAATTAGAAGAAGATTAGATAGAAGATGTCTGTCCTGGCATTTTGTGGGTTGATGCTTGTGAATAAAAGTAGGATTGATTCCAATACGCTAAAGCACCAACTCGCCCAAGAAAGTATTGCATAGACTTCCATCACTTTTACCTGCCCCTGCTCTTTTCCTTTGCGCCGGTGTCATATTTGTTCCAACTGGTCTTCATGATTGCCCTCTTTATCGTTCATAACAGGAATGTACATATTATTTATGATTGATCCGTGAAGAAAAACCAGGTGGTGGAGCACATCAGCCATTGAACATACTCACGGGAGAGGCTTAATATTATCGTCTCCTCCTTCCCCACACTCCCACCTACTCCAACAATCATTCTTTCACCTCACACAAGTAGTCAGAATCGGAATTCTTGAGTGTTTACACATCCATCTGTTCTCTAATACTTTGCACAATGTCTCATCAGTGAGTAACTGCACTTTGTTATTCTTCAAACTGTGGCAAACGTCACGCATCAATGGGTCATTGAGAATTATTCATCCGCTCACCAAGTGCAAGTGTTGCCTGATTCTCCGGAATTGAGTCTGATTCGTCTCCTTGACTTCTCGTCGCCGTGCGGATGGACATTAAAACATAATCGTCATGTTAGACACAATGAGCGGAATACGACCTCTTTAATGAATTCCCCAGCCTCAAGAGAAATAATTCAGCCCTCTCCGCGGTAACATAGTTGCCTACAAAATCTGTATATTATCCATGACCGCCCGCTCTTCAGCTTCAGCTCTTGTCTTGCCTCGATGTTGTAAATACATATTTGTTGTGGTGTGTATGCACCTCGCACTGTCTGTGCCAGCCATTCGCCTTGTGGCCATTGCTCCCGCTGGCCTTGCCTTGCTCATCTCTCATGCCTACTTACTTGGCTTAGTTGGCTTGCTTCTTGTTGCTCATTTTTGGGTTTCACTTGGCCTTGCGCTTCTAGATATGGTACTAAGATTTTGTCTCTCCGGCTCCATCGTGCATGTTCTGTGTCACAACGACTATTCTGGTTCGAATTAAGAGGAAAGAAAAAAAGTCAACTCCTCTTGTCCACCTCTGGCTTCCCTCATCGCTACCCCAACAACGTAGAGACGAGGAAAACACAACAATGATGTACTGTAGGAAAAGGGTAAGAGTGTACAAAAGTAGGTAAATAAAAGAGTCACTTCAATCGTTTAACTAGTTATCTTTCCTATGTCTTCATCTTTTCTTCGCACTTAAGGAGGTCATATTCGTATTGATCATCACATTTAGTTACATCCTCAACTATTTCAAACCTCCAAAACAACAGAAATAGTCGAGTGATATTTCGTCCCGCCCGCTGTGGACAGGAGAAAGACTTGCCTCTGGGGCTAGATGAACAAGCCATAACCATTAGAGCAAGGCGCTCGAGGCGGCCACAGCCACAACATTCAAGGCCAAAGTAAACCCAATGAGAGTAGCATGATACAAGGAAGTCCCACCAGATTTATTGAAACTTGCTTGGAAAGATGATCCCGCACACTTGGCAGCTTTGGAGTTACGGTTAGGAGTAGGAGTGCATGAACCAAACGTCTAGTATCAGTAGAGCCGAATATGCACCGATTGCTTCTTCATCATTGCCATATTCAACTCGGTAGTATCCTGGAGTAAAGATACCATCACCAACACAGTCCTGATAATATGTGTGAAGAGGTACATGTATGGAAAGGGAGAAACGACAGTCATAATATTAGTCACTCATTCATGTTCATGAGAGAAAAGACAAAGAGATATACACATGCAGATGCAGAGACAGACAAATCATAAGTACACTCTCTCACCTCAATAGTAAATTCATATTGTCCTCAGGGCACACACATTTCGCTGACAAATGAGGAATATTCATCTACATAATTATCCCCCGACATGATGACATCTGAAGAAGATCCACATGTGTTTCTCACAGTCCAGACGTATCATCAGGCCAGTCGTCCTGTGAAGATTGTTACCCTCAAGAGCTCTTCTGACACTCCACAAGTAGTAGGCATGGGGAGGCAGAACTTTCCAGTACGACGAGCGCACTCAGTCTGCTCTTTGATCCAATCAGCATAGTAACTCACCCGAGTGTAGACTCCAGGATAGTCTGGATCAGCACATCCGTAGCCCCAGGATACAATGCCAACCAGAATAGGATCAGCGCATCGATCACCTTCGTCCGATGCAAGCATCAATGGTCCTCCCGAGTCTCCTTGACAAGAGTCTTTCCCAGTTCTAGCTGCACACATCATACCATCAGGAAGGATAATACCATCAGGAAGGAAATCCTCGTAAGCACTTGAGCACACCTCATTTGTCACATAGTCAACCTCGGCTTGGAGAAGGATATCACTACCTGATCCTCCAGATGAAGTGGTACCCCATCCCATCACACGCAACGGTTCACCATCCCCTGGTTCATTCGTGTCTTCGTTGAGTTTTGCATAACGAATCTTGTCAGCATTCTTCACATCACGTGGGAGAAGGATCAACGCGACATCATTTTCAGCGGTCTCTTGATTATAAGCTGGGTGAACGACCGATTCATATCCTGAATATTGAAAGCATGGGCAAAGTGAAGACTTCTGCACGGGTGCTATCAGTAATGTCATGCATGTTGACAAACACACTATGCTTTATTGATGGTGCATACAATGAGCTGCAGTGACCACAACTCGTGGTGAGATGAGAGTGCCACCACAATTAACAAAAATAGGGCTTCCTTCAAACCCAAATCCCAAGCCGACCATATAATCGACCGGACCTTCAGTAGGATCACCGCCGACGATCTGCTGCGGAACGTCTACAGCAGCTGCGATGCTGCCCGGCCTTGAATAGGCCTTGAATGATCTAAGCTGGCGCTTGTGATATTTTTTCTTGCGAGTTTCTCTTTCTCTGCGCCGCTGGTTGATGTTTGCACAGAGGATGTTGCGGCAGCTTGGCCTGTGGCTGCATGGATGCTGCCAAGATAAAGGAAAGCAGACACAGAGACAGAGAATACTTTCATGATGCTAAAATTTACTGTGGAGAAGTTTTATTTGATGATTCTTCCTTTCGAGGTGATTCGATATCTGATAAGTATATATGCAGGGCGAAGTGAGTGAGCAATCGTGAGCATGAGATTGAGATACATCGGGCAACTCTACAGCTTACAACTTAGCAGTGGACGTCAACAAACATCCAAGTCCAATTATTTGTCTCTTACCTCCAGATATTGCGTTTCTGATTTTATGATACGTAAGTAGTAACACAAAACCACAAAATCCACTTGCAACGAAGCCAAGATCATTGTTTCTGAGCCCGTTCGAAGGCTCATTCCGAAGACAGTTCCCTATTATCAGAAAGTTTCTCAGCTAAACGGTGGTAAAGTGGGGATTATTAGACCACTAGAAAGACAACAGCAGAAGCGAAAGACAAATGATGCTTTGCTTGTCTGCCGTCTCAATTTAAAACATTCTACCAGCAAGCATCTCGTACACATTCTGGTTAAGCCGGTGGGTAGAAGGGAAGGAGAGAATGAAAGCCAAGGTGAAGAGAGGAACAGCAGCTGGAAATTTGTATGCGTCTGTCCATGTCTTGTGACTTGTGACTCCGCTGTGTACAAGATTTGGCTGGGAAGAAGCAATGATCCAGCAAGCTTACAACTTTTGTTTGTCAGCAAATTCATCGGTCAAGTCATATGTCATGGCAATTAGTGTCGAGGTTGATCATCAATAGTATTGCTCTTGGCAGAGATTCGAATTTTGTTTTGTTTTTGGGTTCTTTTTTTGTCTCTAATCCTTCGCGCCTGCTTGACATGACTTGCGGAGGTCTCTCGACATCATGACCTCCGTTGTCTCGCAGTCACCACACGCAACCGTCTTTGTGACGGGAGCTTAGAGGGGGGTTTGGACAGGATATGAACAGGGATATCATGGATATTGCGTGTGTTGGTGGAAACGGTGGATTCTCGATTGTGGATCGGGCTGGTCTCAACGCGTGCGTTTGGCCAGCAAGCATCGTCGTCTATTACGGCGATATCTCCCCAAGCTGGTTGGGCGTTTCAATGCCTTGGCCAGTTTGGTTGATCTACTCGGGTGAGTTACTATGCTGATTGGATCAAAGAGCAGACTGAGTGCGCTCGTCGTACTGGAAAGTTCTGCCTCCCCATGCCTACTACTTGTGGAGTGTCAGAAGAGCTCTTGAGGGTAACAATCTTCACAGACGACTGGCCTGATGATACGTCTTGGACTGTGAGAAACACATGTGGATCTTCTTCAGATGTCATCATGTCGGGGGATAATTATGTAGATGAATATTCCTCATTTGTCAGCGAAATGTGTGTGCCTGAAGGACAATATGAATTTACTATTGAGGTGAGAGAGTGTACTTATGATTTGTCTGTCTCTGCATCTGCATGTGTATATCTCTTTGTCTTTTCTCTCATGAACATGAATGAGTGACTAATATTATGACTTCGTTCTCCCTTTCCATACATGTACCTCTTCACACATATTATCAGGACTGTGTTGGTGATGGTATCTTTACTCCAGGATACTACCGAGTTGAATATGGCAATGATGAAGAAGCAATCGGTGGCATATTCGGCTCTACTGATACTAGACGTTTTGGTTCATGCACTCCTACTCCTAACCGTAACTCCAAAGCTGCCAAGTGTGCGGGATCATCTTTCCAAGCAAGTTTCAATAAATCTGGTGGGACTTCCTTGTATCATGCTACTCTCATTGGGGTTTACTTTGGCCTTGAATGTTTGTGGCTGTGGCCGCCTCGAGCGCCTTGCTCTAAATGGTTATGGCTTGTTCATTAGCCCCAGAGGCAAGTCTTTCTCCTGTCCACAGCGGGCGGGACGAAATATCACTCGACTATTTCTGTTGTTTTGGAGGTTTGAAATAGTTGAGGATGTAACTAAATGTGATGATCAATACGAATATGACCTCCTTAAGTGCGAAGAAAAGATGAAGACATAGGAAAGATAACTAGTTAAACGATTGAAGTGACTCTTTTATTTACCTACTTTTGTACACTCTTACCCTTTCCTACAGTACATCATTGTTGTGTTTTCCTCGTCTACTACGTTGTTGGGGTAGCGATGAGGGAAGCAGAGGTGGCAAGAGGAGTTGACTTTTTTTCTTTCCTCTTAATTCGAACCAGAATAGTCGTTGTGACACAGAACATGCACGATGGAGCCGGAGAGACAAAATCTTAGTACCATATCTAGAAGCGCAAGGCCAAGTGAAACCCAAAAATGAGCAACAAGAAGCAAGCCAACTAAGCCAAGTAAGTAGGCATGAGAGATGAGCAAGGCAAGGCCAGCGGGAGCAATGGCCACAAGGCGAATGGCTGGCACAGACAGTGCGAGGTGCATACACACCACAACAAATATGTATTTACAACATCGAGGCAAGACAAGAGCTGAAGCTGAAGAGCGGGCGGTCATGGATAATATACAGATTTTGTAGGCAACTATGTTACCGCGGAGAGGGCTGAATTATTTCTCTTGAGGCTGGGGAATTCATTAAAGAGGTCGTATTCCGCTCATTGTGTCTAACATGACGATTATGTTTTAATGTCCATCCGCACGGCGACGAGAAGTCAAGGAGACGAATCAGACTCAATTCCGGAGAATCAGGCAACACTTGCACTTGGTGAGCGGATGAATAATTCTCAATGACCCATTGATGCGTGACGTTTGCCACAGTTTGAAGAATAACAAAGTGCAGTTACTCACTGATGAGACATTGTGCAAAGTATTAGAGAACAGATGGATGTGTAAACACTCAAGAATTCCGATTCTGACTACTTGTGTGAGGTGAAAGAATGATTGTTGGAGTAGGTGGGAGTGTGGGGAAGGAGGAGACGATAATATTAAGCCTCTCCCGTGAGTATGTTCAATGGCTGATGTGCTCCACCACCTGGTTTTTCTTCACGGATCAATCATAAATAATATGTACATTCCTGTTATGAACGATAAAGAGGGCAATCATGAAGACCAGTTGGAACAAATATGACACCGGCGCAAAGGAAAAGAGCAGGGGCAGGTAAAAGTGATGGAAGTCTATGCAATACTTTCTTGGGCGAGTTGGTGCTTTAGCGTATTGGAATCAATCCTACTTTTATTCACAAGCATCAACCCACAAAATGCCAGGACAGACATCTTCTATCTAATCTTCTTCTAATTATTTCGTGACTTCTTGAGAAGCAAAACAGAACAAAATCAATTCCGAACGTCATTTTTTCTCACATTTACGGCACTTGACTTTACCTAATCTCAATGAATTTGCGAAAGACAAAAAGGTCAGAACCGTTACGACAATCAAGACAGAACTTGAAAACCATATTTAAGTAAATCAAAAACGTTAGGACAGAAAGTCACAAAGAGAGCAGCCTGCCCCCGGTGTGCTCACAGAGAAAATACTATTGCTTCGAGGTTGAAGATTGCATCGAGAGAGCTTGGCCTTGGTTCTGTAATTGTTCTGGTCTATGTCGTTTGTTCGGCTTTACATACTTTGCACAATATTGAAGGTATGAGCGTCGAGGAAGCTACAGCTACGTTGCATCTGCATTTGTTGGTGTATGATAAAGTCTCGGATGGAAATATATATGAACTTTGATTAAATCCCAAGCCTGGTAATAAGCAGGGAAAGTCTCTCAAAGTTCCAAACTTCTACTACATTTGTTAGTTACTCTCTCTAGAGAGGCGCTAAGTAGGTACAATACCTACATACATTCACATGCCATTGATGAATAGCAAGACTCATCCATGAGATAAAGTAAAACTTTCTACCATAAAAATAATTTGAACCTGTCATTTTCAGTGTCTTAACGTGACTAAGGTATAGCAGTTCAAAAACGGGATTAGCTCTTAGTACCGTACTACGCGAAACACCACTCACTTTTAACAAACGCAGAATACAAGAGTTTTGCACTGGTTTGCATA